>LOEQ01000179.1:462202-483080 GCA_001685075.1 Bramus lutescens | reverse complement strand
TATCATAAAGGGATGTTGAATTTTGTCAAATGCTTTTTCTGCATCTAATAAAATAATCATATGCTTTTTTTTCTTTCAGTTTATTTATATGATGGATTACATTGATAGGTTTTTGTATGTTGAACTAGCCCTGCATCTCAGGGATGAAGCCAACTTGATTGTAATGGATAATATTTTTAATGTATTCTTGGATTCTATTTGCCAGAATTTTATTGAGAATTTTTGCATCGATGTTTATGAACATCGATGCTCTTTCTCTTCTGATGCCAGCAATGATTGGCTTCGTCAGGAGGCTTGACAGTGCTGTTGTGCGACTGTATTTTGACTATAATTTTATTGTTCGAAGGGCCCACATCTACTCTTCTTCTCTAAGTCATTTTGGGTCATTGGTTTTTGTACCTGTCATGTTGATTTCTTCAAATAATTTCCCTCTCAACTTAGGGGGTAAGCAGATTTAAGCATGTCTCTGAGTATTAAACCAACGAAAGTACTTCCCAGCACAAAATCTTTCAGTGAACTGGAACTCATGCAGTTCTCATTCCTAATGAACTATGTTGTAGACTTCTTTAAAGACAAAGTAAGACTGACGGGCATAATCTGTTTTCAGTTTGTTGGTTCTCAGTGTCATAAAACTCTAATCTTATCTGTAGTAACCATTAGTGGACTCTAGTCACCCAAACATGGGGTTCAGCATTGAGTTTGGCCAATCAAATCAGGGCACCTCATTGCCCTCTGCTGTCCTTCACATCTTGCTTTATTTTAGTAAGAATTCCTGAACAAACAGTAAAATACCCCACAGTCCAAAATTTGAAAGATAAGAAAGAGAAACCGTGTTGTAGTCATAGGTGATAAACAGTGTTTGGACTTCGTTAAAACACTCTAGATCGCATATATAGTTTCTCACTTTGGACACTTCCAAGTGCTATTAGGGCTCATCATCATCATCAGTTGAACCTTGTAATGCTTCCACGGTGATCTTCTGAAATAGGGCTACAGCTTGGGGAGCTGGCTCTAATGGGAAAGAATCTAGGGAAAAACAATTTACTGATATTTCCTTTGTGTTCTAACTATAACTACTCCCATTTCTTACCCCATATGCCTAGGCCTTTCTATTAAGCAACTAGTGATTTGAAAGTAGGAAAAAAAAGAAAGGAAAAACAACTAACATATAGTATTAAAGTACTAGATACATGTGTGCGGATAGTCATATCTTCATTTTTCATAGTAGAGAACTCTGATCAGTTGATGAATATTGGCATAAATTAAATGTGTCATGCATGTACAATAGACTTATTCAGCAGTACATAACAATGGAGTGCTAATGTATGCCACAGCATTAAAAATATCCTGTAAATTAAACCCAACATTTGATTAGTAACAGGGTTATTTAGCTTGAGGCCTGAGGCCTCTGACCTGGTTATACCATACTGACTACTCAAATGTATTTAAATAGATTCAAGATCATTAAAACTTGTTAAAAGAATGAGAAGAAAGTGGATCAATGCAATATCCCCATGTAGCTTCAAAATAAAGTGAGTTGGAGAATAATGACACTAAGACCGAAGTGTTCCTCAAAGATAGTCGATTGTAGTTCCCATGTGCCTTATTGATCAGTCATTTAAAAATACACACAGTGTCTCGTGATCATTTGGTAAGTGGCTCACCCTTTTGTAGAGTTTTTCATTTCAAATCATCCAGTACTGCCACTTACTTGAGCCATTTCTCCAGCCTTTCAATGACCACATTTTACTGGTGGATCAGGATGTAGGCTTGTTAACCTTAAAATATATTGATTCATTTTTCTTTCCATGACATCTCACATTTTCTAAATTCTTAATAGATTGTTAAGAAGATAATTAAGGTATGCTCTTTCACTGTTCTTCTAACCCTCCCCTTCCCTCTAACCACCCCCACCCAACTCTCACTTTCCTGGCCCCTCTAACTTTCCCTTCCCTATATTTTTCCCCTTCTCCCTCTCTCTATGACCCATTCCTTTCTTCTTTTGATTTGTAATCCAGGACAGTCTTTAAAATTAAGTAACATTTATTAACCATCTTTGGGGGACATGTCTTTCTGAGTCACATTGTCTTCCAATTCACTTTATTTTATGGCTACATAGGGGGGTTACATTGATCCCTTTTCCTCCCACTCCCTTAATTAACTTGATTATTATAAAGTTTATTTGCTATTTTGAATATATTCAGTTCTAGGTTCTTACTGACTGTCCTGCAACTTTTTTTTGTAGACCAGGTTATTCTCAAACTCACAGGTTACCCAATGCCTCTCCCTCCCAAGTACTGAGATTAACGGCATGCATCACCAAACCTGGTGAATGTGTTCAGTTCTAGAACTATAAAATAGCATACTTTTCTTTCTTTGTAGGAATTATTTCATGTACTCTAACTGAATTCTGGGAGAGATCATCTCACTTGCTACAGTTCCCAAATGAATTGTCATATTCTTTTCACAGATGTTTCTAACAAGTACAGATGCTTCATGAACGTATTCTACTGCTACTTTTATTCAAGACAAGTGACATCTATCCTACTTACAGTAATTTATGCAACCATGCTGTCCCTAATTGAGGTTATCTACCTCTTCTCCCTGTTTTAGGCCTGTGAGAGACCATAATACTCTCCTTTTCTCATCTTGGTGAGGTCCTTGGAATTGTCTTACTCTTACCTTCAAGTAAAATTCCTTAGGAACTTCATCATAAATGCTTCTTCTTCTCCTCTGTGTTTAGAGCTCTGAGGAGGGGTCCTTATGGTTCTGACCTCAGGGAGAGTGGGAAGAATATTATTACAAGCTCCTTCTGCTATTTGCCATCTTAGATTTTTCTCATCTGACTCCAGCCATATGCGCCAGCCTGATACAATCTCTTTAACAGTAACTTCCTCCATTTCCTTGAGGTGAATCTTTCCACCCTCTTCAAGGCTTTCTTCATCTATAATCAGTTGCCTAAGTTTCTCTCTTACCAGAACCTTCCATCATGTCCCACCCCCCTTTTTCCCCCATTGTGCCTATCAGAAAGGTTTCTAAGCCAGATCCTGACTCTCCCACTTCCTTCCTCCTGCCCTGCTGTATTGTAGAACTTTTCCGTTTCCTGGTCCTCCAACTTACATATATTCCACCTCTTCTGGGGTCATGGAAGCAGAAAGGGGCTGTTAAAGATTTCTTTCTTTTGCCTGCAAATTTCAAAACGTAGTCCTAACCTCAGTTGGATAATTAAATGTGCTTCTAACAAATATACTGCCTATGTGGTCATTTCATAGAAAGAAAATATGTTTTCTCTTGAGTTCACTTGTATCTTTAATCAAAGAGACATTATAGATTTTGTCCTGACTATACAGTACATGTTTAGTCTTGATTTTATGAAAAAATGCATAAATGTGTCTTCTCATCACAAAACTGGGCTCAATGCTCCATATTTTGGAATTTTTCTGTATTTCCATTATCTAATTCAACATCTAAGTCCCTGTAAAAAGAAATTGATGTTAATTAAACAGGCTGTAGGATTTATATGTATTTTAAATGCTTAGGATTCATCTGAGTGAAGTTTGATATTGAGCCTATCGTATGCATCTTGAGCAGACCCTGTACCTCCGCTCCTCCAGCAGAAGCCTACATACATTCCTTAATGTCTGTGTTTGGTAACAATATCTCATAGATATTATTAGAGTTGAGAGAGAGTTTTTTGTAGAATCTAGCAGACTTTTTCTTTCATGGTAGCTATTTAATGACTCTGATCTCTTTTCCTTCTCTTGTGCCATCTTTATTCATTCATACCCAAGGAAAGAATAGTATCTTCCTTCATCACCACAGTGGAAGAAACCAAGAATAAATGTATCTGAGCAGTGGAACTTTGACAAGGTGTTTGTTGGAATAAGTAGCTAATTTCTATTTGGGGTGTTGTTTTCTAGGAATAATATTTTAATTCACTTAACTTTTTAGTTCTTTCCTAAAACCTGGAGTTCTAACTGATCATATTTCTTCTAAGAATACATCTGCTTTTTGTTCATAGACAGTTTATAGTCATAATTTACTTGTTCTAAAGATGATGTTTTCTTCATTTTCTTCACACATACATTCATTCAGTCAACAAATATTTATTACAGTCTGAAAACTATTCCAAGTACCAGGGATACCCTGGTACTTCTTTTGAAGTGTATTTTTTCTTTTCTTTCTTTTTTTTTTTTTTTTGGCCTGGCCTTTTCTTTTTCTAGGTCTGTTTGAAACTCATCCTTTAACAAAACAATATCACTACCAGTACTGATTCACTTGCTTTACTGAAATAGTAAAGCATATGTGGGTAAGGTTTTTGCTTTTGTTTTTTGTTGTTGTTGTTTGGCTATTATTTTCTCTTTGATTCTGGACTACACTCCAGGTCCGGGTCCAGGCTGCTTTAGAGGCTGAAGCATGGTGGTAGCACCAGACTGAGTTTTGAGGGCATTTTATGCTTTAAGAACAAACCTATGTAGATAAGATGGTGATGGTGCACACCTTTAATCACAGCACTTGGGAGGCAAAGGCAGGTGGATCTCTAAGTTCAAGGTCAACCTGATCTACAAAGTGAGTTCCAGGACAGCCAAGAGTGTTACACAAAGAAACCCTGTCTTGAAAAAACAAAACAAACAAACAAAAAAAGAATACATTTATGCTGAAGAACATAGTCAGTAAGGCTGCCTCTGCTAAGTTAACATGGAGTTCAGAAAACTCAGGCCACTCATCTCATACCTAGATCCAATTAAGCATGCTCTTTATTGATGCAATTAGTTATTCCATTTTTGTTATTTCACATGACTTTTCCAAAGTCAGGTATTTGTTGTAAAATACTCTTATCTTCACTATAATTCTTTACAATGTTGAAAGCCAATTTTATGTCTACGAGACATTCAGAATGTCATTTGGGACATGCTACTTTTTTGTAACCTAATGGAAGTCACTAAGTTTGTGGCACAAGTTATTTGTTCACAGTAATAGCATCTATACATTTGTTATTGATTTTAATTTTATTTATTTTTGTTTTTTTCCTCTTTTTTTTTCTTTTAAAGACAGGGTTTCTCTGTAGCTTTGGACCCTGTCCTGGAACTTGCTCTTATAGACCAGGCTGGCCTTGAACTCACAGAGATCTGCCTGCCTCTGCCTCTGCCTCCTAAGTGCTGAGATTAAAGGCATACACCACCACCACCACCTGGTTGATATTGATTATTTTAACTGCAAAATTAAAAATCGAGAGAAGCTTATTTCATCTTGTCATACTGTAAGTGGTTGTAGCAATTTTCTCAATTTATCACTACAGTGGTACTGTCCCCCCAAATGAACTCACAGAAATATTTCATTCGTTACAGATTCGTTTGTTGAACTCATTAATGATATTGACTATTACTGTTGCTAAGAAAAATACAGAAAGCACTTTTTAAAAAGTCGAACCTTTTTCCTAGTTTATGTTCTAGTGATATGTCAAGAGATTCTCTCTGTATCTCTCTCTTTCTAACTCTCTCTCACATTCCATAGCTATGTACCTAGACAGGCGTGCATGTGCATGTGCCTGCACACACACACACACACACACACACACACACACACATATACACGCATGCTACTTGTTGGTAGCCCCAAAAGAAAATGTGGGCTGTTTTATTGGGATCTGAATACTTTGTATCAAGCACTGTGCTGAATACCCTTGTTTATAATTTTTCATTTAAATTATTAGCACATTATGTTTGAAGGAACTGACCATAATTCCTGTTTTGTATGACCTAAATTAAGCTCAGATTATTTTGATTAATTTTTCTTACTTACACTAATAATAAATAACAGATCTGTGATTTGATTACAGATTTACTGATTCTTCTCATTTTTCCAAACTCATTTCAATGAGAACATTTGTTTGTATTTTTCCTGAAGTATTTTTTTCTCTTTCTGCTATAGTCATTAAATGACTATATTCATGATCAGTGACAAGAAATCTTGGTTGGAAAGAGTCAAGGGATAGGTAAATTTAGCATCTTATTTCTCCAAATGAGTTCTAAAGGTAGGGACTAGTCTGTGACCAAGATGCTGTGCTACCAAAGTTGTTAGGTGGCCTTGGGTTTGTTCCAGTCATCTGGGTGAGAGCTTGTCAGACCATCCTTCTCATTGCAAAAGCAGGAAATATTACTGGGGCATTCTTCCATCTTGTACTCTATAGCCTAATTGTAATCCTACTGTCAATTTTTTCTTCATTCCACCCATCCATTACCATTCACTATTTTCTTTGGTGCCCATCACCTGGCCTTCCCAGCTGAGATTAAGCTCAAGTATAATGAATGAAGGTGAGCATTGTCCCTGCCTGGTCAGTGCACGTCTCAGAATTTGAACAGTTTGCTCCTTAATGTCCTTGACAGCAGTTCCCGGGCTACTTGGCTCAATGGGAAGGCATTTGAGGAGAGGTGAGTTCTGTTTCTCACCTAGAATCATGAAATGCTAAAAGTCCATTTAGAGTCCATTGTAATGGTGGAGACTCTCAGACTTTGTGATTATTGGTGAGGGCCTTTCTTTTCGTTCTGATAGGTTTGTTTTCAAAAATAGTTTTTAGGATGCTGCTGCTTTTTTATTTTTAAAATGGTAATCCAATACGTATGTCAATTTTATGCTATTACAGCAGAATATTACAGACTGAGTCTTCTATAATGAACAGAAATTCAATGGTGTATAGCTCTAGAGGATTGGAAGGTGACATACCGTGATAGAAGAAGACAGAGGAAGGGTGAGAGAGAAAAGGGACTCAAATTTCTATAGCCATCTGTGTCCTTGGATGTTTTCTTAAATCCATGCATGGGCATACTCAAGACAGATGTCTCAGATCACAATGCTGCCAAATTGGAGGTTAGGAGTCCTGCATGTGGCATTTGGGGATCACACTTACACCATAGCATTTAGTGTCCTAGATGTACACATGTGCTTTATAAAGACGAGACCATATCAGACGCAGAGAGTCACAGAGGCAAGGCGCTGAAAGGATACACACTGTTCCCGTAGGTAGATTTCGGCTGAGGGTTAAAGTAGACATAGCAGAGTCTTTTTCACTCTTTTTTAACATCCGCACACCACATGAATCCATTGTTTCCCTCAACTCCTACAAGTTTTGATCAGTGGGATTGTGGCTAAGTTTGGAACTTCATATCCTATCTTCTTCCTTCATGACCACAGCCTCATCTCCCCCACTGACATTTCTAGGGGCTCTGTCTCCATAGTTGGCATTGCTTCTTTTTTTATACTGGCTCTATCCCTTGCTATAAACACACATTATTAAGTATTCCTACTGCCTGTAAGGCTTTAGGGGGATAGAGCCGGTTGCTCACTGTTACTAGGCCTTCTCAGTTGACAGTATATTTTTCCATGTACACTCTCTCATCTAATTTTAATATTGTTTTGTCCACATAGATCTCCATTTCTTTTTCCATTCATGCAGAAGATGAATGTTTCCTTAACCTCTATGTAGGAATAAGTTATATAAGCTTTGATGAAGTCATATAATGATAATTAAAAATGGCATGTATTAAGGTTTGTCCAAGTTGTTTTTATGTAAGATTGCTTTTAATGAAGTTGTGGACTTTGGAAAACAGGATTGGCTGTTTTAGGGTAGATATTGGACTTAAAGAATTGGTAAAAAGCAATGCACTTCCAGAAGTGAGCCCAGTATGCCTAAGGCTCACAGGCCAGGCATACATACAGTGTATGCAGTGTATATGAAGAATGAACCGACTGCCTCTTGGTTGTTTCAGTCTAAAATTAATATGGAACCCTTAAAATCAATCATAACACTTGATATTTTGAGAAATCATTAAAAGACATCTATTTTAATTCATATCAGTGTGAGAAAGTACTCATGCTGAATTATATTCACACTGATAATATGCATACTGAAGAATTGTGTGGTATTTTTGTATCCATCTCATACAAAAAGTTTTGTTATGTGTATGCTGTTTCTGGAGTGCAGAATGTAACTTTATTTCCCCTGTACACATCTCCTTGGTGATTCTGTTCTGATTAGGTTTTGTTGTCTTAAAAGGAAAATTGTTGATAAAGAAGATAAATCCATTCTTAGTTTCTCTTCTCTGGTTGTAAATGTTCAATATGGTGTTTGGAGGAAGAGGTTTGTTAACAGAGTAGTATTTCTTTTAGTTTTTTCCAGACTCTGTCTATTTGCCTCCTTCTTTTCTTTGGCACTGTGAATTCATTAAACCCATTGCCTTGCTCATGCACAGCACATCCTCTGCAGCTGAGCTCTGGTCCTGGTGGCAGTTTTCATGCTTTTGTTTAAGTTGCAAATGTTAACAAAACATCAATAATCCTACTTCATATCATTATGTGGATATGCAGACTTTGAGAATGTGAGGCAGGTCATCAATTTAAAGGAAGAGCTTTACATGCCATTGTATTTTTGTTAAAAATTTTGAACTGTGTTCTGATGGGTTGGTCAAAACAACTAATCCAAACAGTACCTGTTTAAATGCCTCTGGGAAGTGCTGATAATCATGGATGTAGATTGCTAAAACTTCACATGGTTTTATCAGTCTCCTAGGTGCCTTGTTGACTGCAGAGATAAATAACAAAGCAAAGTCATCTTTGCTTGTATCTGATACCATGCAAAGAATTCTAACCATCAGGAAATGTTTAAAGTAGAAAGAGAAAATTTGTAAGTGTAGGTTTCTAGGGTTTTGAAGAAACCCACCAAATAGCATGGTTTTTGTGCCAAAATTCTGAAACCCTTGGTAAAGGAAAAATAGTGACACTGGAGGATATATCCTAAGGTAGGGTGCACTCGCTAGCTGAACATGGGAGATTGATTTTGTTTAACCATTTAATAAAAGGTATTAGATAACTTTACTCCTTTTTTATCCCTTCCCCTGTTACAGGCAAACTTTCCTCCCTTCATGTATTGTGCAATTATTTTACCTTTGAGTTATATCCACATCCTTATCAACATAAACCAAACTACATTTACCATCTGTAGACGTCATGGTTTTTCAAATGGAACACTGCAGCTTCACAAGTGTGCCCTCCTTTTTTTGCTTAATTTTTGCTAATCAAAAGAATTCACTCCTCTTGGAGCAGATAAAAGTGTAGAGAAGCTAGGGATTATAGCAATTGAATCATTAAAAAAAATATGAGGGTGAGGGGCTGGTACTGGAGGAAGCATTTCTTCCAACTTCTGAAGTTATTTGCAGCTTTATATATTCTAAATGCTCTGCAACTAAATCTGTGCAAAATAGTGATGGTAAATTGTTACTGCCTAGAATGTGTGAGCTTGGCAATTACTTCCTGCACTTTGACCCTTTGATGTTTCAGCTAATTACCAATTAAGAGCCATTTTAGGAAAGAATATAAGTCCTGGTTGCAAAATCTGCTTTAGACTTGTGATAGCACCGAGAAAACAGCAATTTTATACTTTTCCAAATGTGTATCAGTAGCTTGAAATAAAATCCTTCATGCAATGTGGTACACTTTTTAAAGACAATTATATTCTCGCTAATATAGGATGGTACTCTTTGAAAACATGGATACTGCCAGCTCTGAATCAGTTATTCCAAGAGTTGGAATGTGTATATTATGTAGTTTAAGAATATCTTGATGAGTTTCTTTTTAAATTTTTTTACTGCACACATGTCTGTGGGATACTTTTGTGTATGGTGCCCTAGATGGCCAGAAGAGAACATTGACAATTCTGGAACTGGAGTTACAAATGGTTTTGAGCTACCATGTGGGTGCAGGGAATTGAATCCAGGTCCTCTAGAAGGAGCACCCAGTGCTTTTAATCACTGAGCTATTTTTTGTTCTAAGTTTATTTTATTATATTTACTTATTAAATACACTCACTACATTTATAAAAATATCTATTTAAGCAGCCAAGTAAGCTTTCTACAGTGATAAAACAAATATTAAGTAAATTACATATTTTAGTAGCTAGGATTCTTTCTTTTTAGTGTTACATAAAACTGTAGTGTGTCTTTTAATCCTTGGGGTTTTTGTCTTGATGACAATATGTTGAATAGAATTTACATACAATCTTGGATGTTTTATAATGTAACTTCATCTTTCTCTGTGTGCTCCACTGTCCAAAGAAGACGCTGTTGACTAGAAATAAATGTTTTAGCTTCAACAATATTGTAACCTTGAGCCATTACTTTACATATGTCAGTGATTCTTCTTAGACTTTATCTTTTTTTGCTGGGTAATTATGCCATAGATTGTTGAAGAGAAAGATTGGATCATGTCATTTGCAATAAATGTAAATACTGTGGATAACTTAAAAGATAGCCCCTGTGACAATACAGCATGCATAGAGGTAAGCTTGGTTTGTTTATCTGTAAAATTTCCAACTAGCTAAATCTCTGTTTTTATTTTTCCTGCAAGGGGGTCCTGATGACAACTTAATGGAAGGTGGAGGAACAAAATTTGTCTGCAAACCTGGAGCCAGAAATATTACTGTCATATTCCATCCATTACTGAGGTAAGTCATCCCCTATGATATTCTCATCTGTGATCAATATTCTCATTATTTATGCTGATGTGCCAAGTGCCAATAGTTCAGCCAGCATTGAGTCAAATCATTAGAAAAAAGAAACTTGTTTCATTTTGTAAGGTTTCACAGTGAAAGTTAGTCAATAGAACAGATAATGTCAGCCAAGCTGCTCCCTGTTCTCAGGAGTAATAATAAATAGCTCACAGACACTTGAATTTGATTTTCTTTACTTCCTTCTCTAGTCCTGCTCATCTTCTTCCCTGCTCCTTCTCTGTTTTTGGATCTGTCTCAGTGACCCTCTGGGGACATCTCGCCTACCATCTGTTTTCATAAACACACATTTGTTGACCACAGTCTTGCTCATGTGTCCATTTGTAGCCTTTGGACTACCATCACAGAGATGGAGCGTTGCAGCCTAACTCCTAGCCTACAACCTGCGTATTTTCTCTGTAGTTCTTCACAAGAAAAACAAATTACTTACCCGTGGTCTTTCTTACTCGTTTACACTAATTACTCCTTCAGTATCTTTTGAGAATTACCAAGTCTCTGAACAGATGTGATTTACAGAAGCCTGAAAGATATTCAGAATAAAATATATGGCTTTGTTTCTCGGAAGATAATTTGATGGTGAGCAGAATAAAATCTGTTACATTGTTCATTTCTCAATTATAGTCACCAACTTTCCACTCTTAACTTGTATGAGATGAGTGTTTAGATTCCTCAAGAATGAGATCATGCAGTTTGATCCATATTGTCACAAATGTCAGAACTGACTAGTATTCCATTATGTATCACATTTCTTTTATCCAGTCATCAGCTGAAGGATACTCAGGTTGTTCCCACTTTTCTTTTGGGTATGTACCCAGCATGGAAAATCCTGGATCATCTGTTCTTAATTTTTGGTGAACCTTCACTGTCTTTTTCCATAATGGCTGTTTTAATTGACCTTTCAGGCAATTTGCATATAGTAGCTAACATTATTTTATTGTATACTTAAAATCCTTAATAAGGTAAATTTAATATTTTTAATTTATGGCTGTTTATAGAAGGAACTTTGGATTTATATAATATTTCTTTTCTCTGTAAAGAACTATTATATGGTGACTATGTTTACATGTAAAGTAACAGAAACTTTTAAATTCCTTATGAGGTGTATCTCCAAATAACACTTAAACCCTCTAAAACTCTTGCTGCAAGTAAATTCACTTAAGAATCATGGGGCTAAGTGAAATAAGACTATTTAATCGGTTGATATATATTATGTATGTTACATATAATAGGTAAATTATAATGCAAAACTTCTGTGTTGACAATATTGTTCATATATATCAGGACTTTGATAATTTGTTTAGTCATGTTCTGCAATTACAATTGATTTTTACTTAGTGTTCTTAATTGCAAAGAAAACAGGAACATACCTGAATCTTTATAGGCCTCTTCTAAACCCAGTTTAATGCTGCTTAGTTGTGCCATAGTATGAATATTTCAAGTATGGAAGAAAGCCCCATGGAGGGTAGAATTTAACACAATGTATAAATAGCTTTCTAGTGCTTTCTAAGAGCTGCTTAATGGCTTCTGGGATTCCCACTTCTTTTACCCATTCTATTTGTATTATAATTCTGAGTTTTGTTATTGTTGACAAGAACTGAAGGTTTGTCACATGATATAATTCACCATTTATTTCTTTGAGTATCTCTTAATGTATGTAGCAAGAATTTTATGTGGCTTGCAGAGTAAATTAGTTCTTTGATATACGTGTGACAATGAGAGGCTTTACATTAGCTGCTGACAACAATTCAAACATTATTCCTTAAATGCACTATTGAGTTTCAGTGAAAATCTAATAATGGACTTGGAGAACTTCAAATGACTAAGCCCTTTACTAATATTTACTTTTTAATTTTAATTATTTCCCAACATTTTCTAAGTGTTTATTTTTTCTTCTTAAGTGTATAAATCAATTGTGTAATTAGGAAAATCAGCACGTATATATAATTTCCACACATTGATTTTCATCATGAGTTAACTCTTTACTAGTAGTTAGATTAATAGACTTTTATTATATTATTACTTATTATGTTATATCTATATTAATAGACTGTTCAAAAATATGTTCTTATTTAAAACACCTTATGGCAAAATGAGACAGGCAGATTGGAAGAATGGGAAGCTGTTGGGGGGAGGAGTAGAAAACTTGAAATTTAAGATGAAAACCATAACATGGTATCTTGGTTCATTCTAGGTGCTTCCTTTAGCTTTTATTACCAATTATTTACTGGACTCTGCTTTTATGTAAGGTTTACAGGAACAAGATCAGCACACATTCTTGTCTATGAGGTGCTTGCTTAGTAACTTGCTTGGTAGGAGACAGAAGTTGGCAGGTCTGGGCACAGCAATCAATCAATGGAATCTTTTAAACTTATCAGGGAAAATACATATGCAGGGTCTCTCTTGAAACAGTGTGACAATTCTTTTAATTGCATATTCTGTTGCCCATTCGTCTTCCTCCTGCTATTTTGGGGAGTTTCTATTTCGATCAAGTGACTCATATTCCTGACTTATCTCAAACTTTTCATTTTGTTTATAACTTACACTGTGATTATGAGGCACAGAAGTAACTTTTCTCTCAATAAACATTAGTTCATTAGCAACAACTAATATTTGTGTTAGTAGACTATGTATGCTTCATTGTGTCTTTTACTTAGCTCTAATATTTTCTTCACTTGGAGACAGATTTTCCTCTGATATCTCCCCCTTGTTGTAAAATGGTGCAGAGGTGGACCTTGGCAGACCAAGGGGCCCTGGGACAGTGAGGGACATACATGCCACACAGACAGAGCTTATGTGGGAGTTTTATTGTGAAAGGGAATGGGGAAAGAAAGAGAGAAAGAAAAGTACAGAGAGGAAGAAGACACAAGGACCAGCCTGCCTCTTTAGAAAAGCAGTGGGAAAGAGTGGGAATGGGTGGAGCTTTTCTCTTAATGGGACCTTTGCATGTGAGTAGTGATTTAGCCATAGGACCCTAGGCTGTCCAGGGTACCACCTGGGTTCATCCTGCCAGGTGACAGGGGCCAGCATAATACCTGTATCCTAACACCTCCTCTATCTAGCATCAATGGTGCTCTGTCTTCCTGAAACTTTTCATATAGCTTTGTACACTTCATTTATGAAGAAAGCACTTTTGTAATTTTTGTGCCACTGGTACGTTCTTCAGTGCCTAGAGGATTTTCTCTACTGGAAACTGAACTGCCCTTCAGAGAGCACTGTGAAGTTGATTCCCGTTATTTTGTTTGATGTATTCCCAGAAGGCATTTATGTTTTCCTCTCATAAAATTATCCTACAAGGTCTTCCATTATGGTAACCTTGTAGTCTTATTTTTGTACTCCTCATAACCATGGCAGCCTTCCCATTAGGAAGTCACAAAAGATGTTGGACACAAATGTACTGGCTTCCAACTGTTCACCCAATTAACTTAGCTGGCCCTTTAATGCTTATTTAATATTTTTCCTTACTGTTAACTTTTGGTGAATCTTGTATCTTAAGAACATGGAAGACAGAATCATCTTGCTTGTTTTACTTGTAGCCTACTAAGAAATTGTGAGCAATTGAAGCCCCAGTGAAAGCTTGCAATGAGAAGAGGTCATTTAATCAATTTTCTATTGCTCTGTCTAAATGAGGAAAAGCATATTGAAACAAATTTTTAATGGTTAAATTACAGTGAGTTTTAATTTTCTTTATGTTAGCAAAGAATTGATTAGTTTGCATGTTGATTTCTGCATTTTAATTTTTATGACTCTGACGAGGCAATAGCTTTCTTTATATTTCAGGAATTCAAGGCCCTTACATTTCAAAAGTTAAAAGTTTAAATGACAAGTGAATTTTACAATGTGTTATTTCTTTTGCGGGGTTTTGTTTGTTTGTTTGTTTGGTAGTCTTAATTGGGAAGGTCTTTGTGAGAGCATGGCTCTTAATCAAACCTGATGGTGCAGCAAGCAAATTAGCCTGAATATCTGAAGGAAGAAGCCCTGACCAGAAGAAATGCAAATGAAAAGGGAATGGTGACTGTGTTCCAACAACCACCAAGGGCTTGCTGTAGGTCAGGGTGTATTCCCTAATGGTCTTTGTTGGAGGATGTGAATTGGGAACTTATACTCAAAGTAATTAGAACATAAATGTTTTCTTTTTGACTGAGTAAAGAGGGCAATATATTTAGACTTAAAAAATATAGGAACTACCTTTGTAAACCTCAAAGGCTTCAAAAGTATAGAGAAAGTCTGACAATGCTAGCATTCAGAAAAATTTATTATATTAGGCCTATTCCTGGATTTGAGGTACAGAAGAATTCTAAGGACTAAGTTAGTATAGCTTAGTGTATTTAGTATAGGTTAGTGTAGTTTACTGCAGCGAAAATGAAGTCCTTCCTGATGATAGATCTAGAAGTATAGTATGTAATTTGATATAGCTCATTTTTATTATATTCTCCAGTGTTGTTTAACAAATGCTATCGGTAAAAATCAGGATATCATGAAGGATCTATCCTGTGTGTGGTTCTGATACAGTGTGCTTTCAAATAATATGAAGTTTTGTTTTCCACTGAAGCAATGAATGGCCTGGTGGTCTTCATTTCTAAAGTCCTAACTTGTTTTGGTTTTGTCGTAGATTTGCATGCCAATCTTTCTAAGTTTAGAGAATAAGCACAGAAGAACAACTTCATTAGCAAATTACATGTTAGCCTAAACCTAGTCTAGCACAAAGGGTCTGTTTAGGAAATACTCCCAAGATTATAACACCTTTCTAATAGAAATCTTGATTTAAAAATCTTAACTTCTTTATTTCTGTTGGATTTTCCCTTTTATTCAAAAGTGTGTAATAACACCTTCAACTTTGAAAGGAAGATGTAATTTGAATATTTATAATAAATATTATTCTATATTTCTTGCCAATGTTTGTAGCAGGTTTTCTTTTGCACCTCCAACCAGCTCCCAAATCATGACATAGAGACTTTTTATTAGTTATTAAGGCTTCATTTTAGCCTAGGCTTCTGTTTTGCTTTATCTTATAACTTAACCTGTTTCTCTTCATCTATGTTTTGTCTCAGGGCTTTTTACCTTTCTTTCATTTTGTATGTCCTACTCTATGCCAGGCTGGCTGGCCCCCAGTATCTCCCTTACTTTCTCCCTTGTTCTCTTCTCTCTCATTCCCTCTAGCCTAGATTCCTCCTGCTTATTCTCTCTGCCTGCCAGCTTCATCTATCTCTCCTACACATAGCTATTAGCTGTTCAGCTTTTTATTAGACCAATCATGTGCCTTAGACAGGCAAGGTGAGACAAATCTAACACATCTTTACATGATTAAACAAATGCAGAATAAAAAATGCAACACATCTTTACATAGTAACATTCCATAACAAATGTTTCTGTCTTAGAGAAATGTTGCAAAGTTATTTCCACTATGACAGTTTGATATATACAATAACATTTGATAGTGTTATTCTGAGCATCCATAGGTATGGCATATGTTTTATGCAGAAATATGCTTGTTCTTTTATTTTGAACTGTTTTTTTTATTTTATAATATTTTTCTTACATGTATCTCTTTGTGAGAGTGTCCGATCTTCTGGAACTGTAGTTACCAACAGTTGTGAGCTGTTATATATGTGCTTGGAATTGAATCAGAGTCTTCTGGGAAATAGCCAATGATTTTACCTACTTAGTCGTCTTTCCAGCCAGAACATGCTTGTTCTTAATGAGCTAAACCTTATGTGGTTAGAGAGTCCATCAGATGACATTGTGGGTTAAAAGCTGTCCTTGCATGGGTGGCAATATGACCTTTGCGTTTGATTTCTAAGAAACAGAACAGTTTTTTCTGAATTATGAAAGATAATTTTCAGGTTATATGACTTATGAGGCCTACTGTGTACTGTGCACTGGTTTATGTAGATTCTAAAAGCTATGTATGAGTATATACTTTTGACTTTATGTTATAGATATTAACTGCATTTAACCTTTTTATCAAACATTTGGAGGTTAAATCGTGCATTTGTTTTTTGGTTGTTTTTGTTGTTTTTGGTTTTTTGAGACAGGGTTTCTCTGTGTAACAACCCTGGCTGTCCTGGAACTCACTTTGTAACCAGGCTGCCCTCGAACTCACAGAGATTAGTCTGGCGCTGCCTCCTGAGTACTAGAATTAAAGGTGTGTGCAACCAATGCCCAGTGAAATCATGTTTTTTTATTCTAAACTTTCCTTTTAACCTTTATTTCTTCTAACATATAATATGATACTTGTTACACATTTGTTGCCACGCCCTATACCTGCGTGAAATGAACGTCACTTGGAACCAAAACACTTTCGTGCATGTGTCAACAGTGTTGAAAGAAGTAATTTGATAGCCCGTTTACATGAAAAGTACTGATAATTCTGTTCAAAAATGAAAGGAAAATGTAAAACAAGCTAAAAAGATTAGAAACGTTAGAAATGCAGCTATATGTAATTAGATTTGATGCTAAGTCGTGATGGTTTTCTAATACAAAATCTGTAGAAACAGGAAAGTTTCCCTTGGGAGGCTGGAGATGAGTCACCAACAGCCAAGTTAGAGAAAAGTGAACTATATGCTCATTGTTGGTATGCATTCTTTGATTCTGTGACTATAGTTCTAAAACCTTGTGCTGCTTCTGAAGTCTGGATTGATGTATTTCCTTCAGTATGTTCATTTGGGATTTGGGTTTTTTTGTTGTTTGTTTTGTTTTTAATCAAACATGTCAGCACTACTGATTGCCATTGGCAAGATGGGGCATTCTCATTGATTTCTGCATCCTTTTATAGCATGACTTCTTCTCCACGTTGGTTAAGAGGGACAGTCTGGTCATCTTCTGATCTAGTGTGTTATTAGAGATCACCCTGCCTTACCTGTAGTTTAGTTAATTTTACTTCCTCCTTACCTGACTCTGTTCCTTCTCTTTCTCTTTGCTGTTTTTCCTGTTTTATCATAGCAACTTATCCATGTAACTTTCTTCTTGCAGTGACTCTTGAGCTATCTTTACCACTGACTAGACTAAAATACAACACACTACACTAAAATCACCCAAACTGTGCTGCTATGATGTTTTAATTATATTCTGAGATTTTATATTTTATGTTATACTTATATCAATTATATTACTATCCATTAACATTACTGATAGTTTCCATATAAAAGTCAACAGTAAAACTTTAGTGTAAAAAATTACATAGATTGTGCACTTTTTATGTATTTTGAACATGCATTTGTCTTTTGGACTGTAATAGCCAAAATATGCTTACTCAGCATCAGTGAAGTATGTTTATTTCAGCCACAGGTTCATTTACATCTGATTTTGGAATATAAATTGACAGTGCAATTTAAGATCAAAATATTATATGCATACCTAGAGAAAGAGATAATTTCCTTCTTTAATAATGTATTTCTTTAGGTGTAGGCTTATAGGGGGTGGCCACTTTTTCATTCCCAGCTACCCAGACCTGAAATAACCACACAGAAACTGTTAATTAAACCACTGCTTGGTCTATTAGCTCTAGTTTCTTATTGGCTAGCTCTTACATCCCAAACTAACCTGTCTCCATTAATTTGTGTATTGCCACATGGCTGAGGCTTACCAGCAAGGTTCTGTCATGTCTGTCTCTGGCAGCAGATATATGGTGTCTTGCTACTCTTCCTTCTTTCTCCCCAGCATTCAGTTTATTTTTCCACACCTAGATCTACTCTGCCCTATCACAGTCCAAGGCAGCTTCTTTATTAACCCATGGCAATAAAACATATTCACAGCATACATCACTTCCCCTTTTCTGTTTAAATAAAAAGGAAGGTTTAAACTTTAACATAGTAAATATACATATAGCAAAACAGGGATCAAGCAAAAATTACAGTTACAATATTTATATCCACTTTATCTTTTATCATATTTTTTAACTCCATCAAAGACCCCAGAAGGATATAATGTTACCTAAGTAAACAGGAAGTGCATTGTAAGCATCTTCCAAAACTCTAGAATTAAAAGAGACATTTCACAGCCTAGACAGTCACCCAAAGTGTTTTGTATCGTTGGAGCATTTATCTTTACCTTACAGGCCCATAGCATTTGGCAAACTTGCCCATGAAGGAGTATGTATGTATGTATGTATGTATGTATATATATATATATATGTATATATATATATACACACACGCACATACACATACTTCCACCTATTTTGGCAATTTGTCAGTCATTTTGTGTGTGTACTGCAGAATGTCTGGCAGACTATTTCATGAAGCAGGAATCTTCAAGGACTGTCTCACCTTTAGGCAACTTCAGCAGTCATATTTCTGTTGGTTTTGCACATCTAGTTTACAGCATAAAATCAAGCAGTTCAGACAGTTTCGCCTTTTTAAGAGACAGGCCTGCAGTATACTGTAGGCATTTGTGGAGCATGCCTTTAATCCCTGTCCTGGCGGAAGCAGGTGGATCTTTGAATCCAAGGCCAGGCTGGTCTACAGAGCAAGTTCCAGGACAGCCAGGACCACACAGAGAAACCCTGCTGGAAAAAAAAATCAAAAACAAACAAACTATATATGCTATAATATATATTATTTAATAATAACGAAAGAAAGAAAGTTGGGGAAGGACTGTGATAGTGAAAGCTTTTTATCAGGTTGGTTTTTTGTAATCTTGCTCTTTAATTCTGCATATTAAACATTTTAAGCTTTTCATAGTATAGTGAACTAATTTCCTATGTTTGTTGTAGTTATTTCTGTTTGTTAGATCGCAATATGTCACAGTGGCCAATTGTGCCTCCTGAGATTTCGTTCCCTGTGTCCTCTTTTTCTGTAGCTAGGAGTAATTGAAGCTCTCTGCCTGTGTCACAAATGCTCAGGGTATTTGCATCTGGGATGCCATTGATACCTTTTAAAATCTAATTTTGCCTTGTGTATCTGTGAAATTTCTTCTGGTTCTACATCTGTGTCTTGGATCCCCTCTTCCTGTTGGCATTGCTTTAGTCTCTTAGCTTCCTGGCTACTCCGATTTTACCAGATCTGACCTTTGTTTCCTGTCTCTTTCAGCCCTTTGTGGGGGCTCATGCTGCCTCCCTGCTTCTGACTTCATATTCCCTGCCCGCTTCGTCTGAGTTGTTGGTGTAAAGCATCACAGCCGGCACTTGCATTGTACAAGGAACTCTCATGCTTATCTTCCCAGTCTAGACCCATAACTCATTTCTTTCTCTGGACCTCTCCTGCATTAATGTTCCCACTAATTAGTGACCTTCTTATCAGGAGAAAGTGGAGACATCTGTAAATACTGATGATATTTGGAAAGATGACCGAATAGTCATGAGCAAACTCATAGATTATATGAAGATTAATTAGATATTGAATTTTGTTATGGCAATAGAAATCCTTCAGGAAACAAAACGCTTAAGTCAAATACAGAGATTATGCCAAAGGAACAAAACCAGCAGTTGAGTGGGTAAGAGCATGGAGAAGGAGCAGAGAATAAAGCACAGGATCTGACAAATCCTGGCCATGTTGAGCTACAGGCTTTACTTACATAAGGCTATCTCTGCTGAGGGGAGTTGGTTGTACAAAGTACAGGACATTGTACCACATTGTCCAACCATGTGTGCTGAAATTAGTACATTAACTACTTTTCTTGTTGCTGTCATAAGAATATTTGACAAAGGCAAGGTGAGGAAGGAGGGTTTATTTGGACTCATAGTTTGAGAGTATAGTGAGTCATGGCAGAGGAGTTTGAGACAGTTGGACCATTGTATCCACATGTACTGAGGAAAGAGAAATGGATACTAGAACTTAGCTCACGCCTTCCATTTTATTCAGTATAGGACACCCAGCTTTATTATCATTATTATTCAATATATAGAACCCAGGTAAGGTGAATGTTCCAACCTCAGTTGAACTAATCTAGATAATTCCTCACAGGCACATCCAGTAGTTGATCTAATCTAGATAACACCACCCAGATGTGCCAGGAGTCTTGTCTGCATAACTAGATCTTTGATAATGTGAAGTAATACTAGTTTCTCAAATACTGGGGAATGAATTTTGATGAATTCAACAATGTGATTTTTTTTTCCCTTAGGGGAAGTACTGTAGTTTTCTCCATAAGAACCAGGATGCAGACATGTGTTTTTCCGGTGCCCACACAGGTCATGGATCATCCTATGTACCTTCCGGCCATTGCTTCCAGATGACGTCTTGTGGTAGCTTTTGATGCTCTAGTGGATAATCTGCTAGCATACATTTCTAATTGTGTTTTCTAGTGGAGTCACTCACTGAGGACAAATTCTTACCCAGGTCTTGGAAATAAATATGAGGGTGAGACCAAGGCAGCGATTCACTT
>LOEQ01000179.1:445679-457375 GCA_001685075.1 Bramus lutescens | reverse complement strand
TCCCACAGGGCAGGGAACCCTGACTGCTCTTTGAACTGGAGAGGGAGGGGGAGGAAAATGGGAGGTGGGGAGGAGGTGGAAATTTTTAATATTTAAATAAATTATAAAGAAATGTTAAAAAAAGAGGTATGAATGGGAAGCCTGGAATGGTGGTACTCGCATGTAATCCCAGCATTTGGGAGGTGACCACAGAAAGATGAAGATGGCCAGCTCATTCTCAGATATGGTGATATTAAGGCCAGCCTAGGATGCATGAGACCCTGTCTCAGAAAACAAGCAACAATAACAACAAAAAAATTGAGGAAGTAGTGGAAGTTATGGGAAGAAATGGATTTCCCCAGGTAACATGTATTTTCTGGTTGTTTTGGATTTAATAGATTAGTTTCTAAGGAGCAGTTCCTCTTAGGAAGGTAAAATGAAGAAGTACACTGCATGGTTGCTGTCATTAAAGCCCTGGTTCCTAGCATTGTAAATAAATGAATAAATTTTATGAAAATATCATATGAAGAAATATGTGTTAGAAGTAATTGGCGGGAGGGCTCAAATCCCCTAACATTCTATGAACTGTCAGATTTAGAAGTTCTGCCAATCTTAGCTTTTATTCCAATATTTGGTCACTGATCTGCTTCAAGCCTAGGATCCTTCCTCTACACAATAGGAATAATACACATACTGTGTTTTTGGCAGGAGAATTTGAGCCACCATACCTACACTAATTACAGTGAGGCTTGAGACCAGGAAAACTCCATAATACTTGCATAGGTTCTAGAAACTGAAAGTAGTTGGTTAATGGGTTTGCCTGTGTGTGTGTGTGTGTGTGTGTGTGTGTGTATGTAGGGCCGTAGCATTAGGCTTTGCTAACAGATAAAGCAAAGGGAAGGAAACCTAGGAGAAATCTACTTCTGTCCCTTTGCCTCCACACTGGGCTCACTCCTCGTCTTTCTTTCCTCTTCCTGTCTCTTGGTGCTCCTTCATAGAAATAGGATTTAGTACTCCAAGGTGCTTATAGGAAATAGAGAAAAACTGCTTGCATGTTGAATTTCAAGATTTTGTGACACAGAAATATTTGAGGAGTTTTTATGTAATAATGCATAGAACATACCACTTTCTTTTATTAGAAGAAATTAGGAATCTCAGATACTGGGGAAAACAGAGTGAATCACTGCTTTAGATTATATCTAATATGTAATTCCAGTAATGCAAATTATTATTTTGAGTTCTCAAATGCTAACAAGATATTGTTACCTTCTCAAATAAAGAAAAAGCTCTAGTAGGATGATAAATGATCTTCATTAATTAAAGTAATGCATATGAAATGACAGCAGAATACTGCTAAATTACCCATTATTGACACATTTATCTTAAGTTATTTTGGAAGTGAGAACTACACAAAGCTGTATAGAATGAAAATAGGAAAATAAAACAAAACAGCCACTTATTTGGTCATTTTGTTTGTTTGTTTGTTTTTAGGAGACAGGATTTCTCTGTGTAGCCCTGGCTGTCCTGAAGTTCTCTCTGTAGACCACACTAGCCTTGAACTCAAAAAGATCTGCCTGCCTCTGCCTCCCAAATGCTAGGATTAAAGGCCTTTCCAATACTGCTGGGCCACTTTTTCAGTCTTAAAATATCTTTCAGACAAATACAGCAGAGTTTATTGAGTTAGACCTGATGGACTCTTTATGATTTGTGCCAACAAATGAGCATCAATTAAAAACCAAAAGAAAATAAAATAAAGTCTTAGAAAATGGTTCAGCCAATTAAGTGCTTGCTCCAGGACCCACATACAGGCCAGGCAGGATGGGATGCACCTGTAATCCTAACACTCAGGAGGCAAAGCAGGCTGATGCCTGCACCTCTCTGGCCTGCTGGTATCGCCAAATTAGTGAGCTCTAGGTTCACTGAATTGATTGCTTCCCTTTCCCCCAATAGCATACCCAATGTGACCCTGATTCACAGTGGCATAATCAATAGACTATAGAATGACTAATTTGTTTCCTCACATTTCTTATTGAGTATTTTCCAAGTAAATTTGTAGAGGGAGAACCAGCCATCTCTGATGCTGCGGTGACTGGGTTGGAAAGTGTCCTCCGAGCTGCCTGCCTGTGTGCTGCAATATGTTAACAAGAAGCCAGAGGAGGAAAGAGGGTGATGAGGAGGATGCCCCTTATGGAAGCTGTTCCTTAATATAGCCTGTTTCTTGGTTTGCTTTTGTTTTTTTTTAATTTGTTTGTTTTGTGACATCTCTGTAAGGCATTGAAAGGATATATTTTCTTTGAAATGGGTCTCATGCATGTCTAACCTGCATGGGATGCATGTGGTCAAAGTTTGTAGTAAATGTGGCCCAATATCAGTTTGTAAATGCAGTTAAAATATTAAGGATTTTTTTTTACTTTTATTTTCTGTCACTTAATTGCAGCTTTTTGAACTTGAACTTCATAGATAACAATTTCTTTACACAGCATCAGAAGGTTGGACATGCTTTCAAGTGGAATATTGCAAGTGTAAAAATGCATTTAATTGTAAAAATACTAAACCTATGTGTCCTGTTTGGACTTCCCCTCAACTTTAAAAAACAAAAATTCTTTAAAAATTGTTAATTAGCATATATTTATTCTACAAAATAATGTAATATTTTGACCATTTCATACATGTATGCCATCCTCTTTGCTCATATTCACCCTCTCTTGGATTATAGACTACATAATAAATGTTTTATTTAAGTTGAATACAGAATTGGATAAAAAGGATGGATACAGAATGAGATGCAGCCACCTCTCAAGCCCACTCAGCCTGGAGTAAGAAATTTGGCATTTATTAATATTCATTTACTTTGTGCCAACTCCTTTTCACGAATTGTCCTATTTTAATTTTCATAATAATCACTTGGTCAGAGATAATACAATTTGCTCAAAGTTGTTCGTGACTGTACTCTAGTGGGATTGAGATTTGAGTTTTTTAGCCTCTCCTTAGATTTTGTTTGTCTGCCTGAACACCCAGTCAGCTCCCTAGGTCACTTTCAAGGCAGCTGACCTCTGTGAGATACCTAGGAGTGTCGCACCGACCCACGGAGGTGGGAGGAAGTGAGCTTGCATGCTGCCCACAAGTCCCTTGCTTCTTGCTAGCAGAGCAGCATGCATCTGCAGAACCAGGCTCTAGAAACAACTGCTTGAGAAGCTACTCTTCAAGGGAAGTAAAAACCCACAAAAACTTCACATCCACTCTGTACTCTTAACTTCCGATGATCATTGTCTTAGCTCTAATTAGTCAACTTACAAAGCAAGAATATTTACTTTGATTCACAGTTTTATAGACTTTGGTTCATGGAAGCATGATTGCCCTGTGCCCCGTGGTAAGGTAGTTCACAATCACAGGCACACTTGCAGTAAAGGAAGCTGCTTACCTCGTGTTAGCCAGAGAGCAAAAGAGGGAAGAGAGGGGACATTGGCAAGGGGACATGCTTTTTCCGGCGAAATAACTTCAGGTTGCTAGACCCTTCTTAAAGCTTCCCCGCTGTGGTGGATACGTTTGTGTTGTGACCAAATAGATTTGGTTTGTTTTCTAGTTTGAGACCATATTGGTGGAGATACCCTAGCAGAGGAACTCAGTTCATGGTAGTGGGAACAATTGGTTGTAGACTTGCTCACATCACAGTGGCTCAGGAAGCCTAAGTGAGATAGGAAGTGGAGCAGAGTATAACCTTCAAAGCCTCACCTACAGTGATCGATTTGCTTTCACCAATTAAAGATTCCACAGCCTTCCTGAACAGTACTACTAGCCTTAAAACCTGAGCCTATTGGAGACAGCATTTTATCAGACTGTAGCACCCTTCCAACAGCACCAAGGTAGAAAGGATAAAGACTACGTCATTAATGATGGGAATTCGCGGGGGCCATTTCACATGCTAACTGTAGTTTTTCATTGAGAAAAATAGGAGATGCATCTTAGGAACTGTCTCCAAAATGTCAGCTTTATTCTTATCCCCAGTCCAGATAAGAAAAGTCTACAGCCACAAAGAATGTAGAAAACTCATACTCTCAAGTGAATGGTAAAATTCCAGATGCAGTGTCTAGAAACTGTAGTTTTAGCTACTTAGGGCTTGAGACTGGAGGGTTTCGAGTTAGAGACCAGCCTTGGCAAGTGTTCTAAAGCCCTGCCTCAAACAAAATATGCACAAAGATATGCTATGTTCAGGGAATATGGCTGAATTGTACATTGCTTGTCTAGCTTGTGCAAGACTTTGGATTCCACATCTAGTACCTCAAAATAAATCAATGTATCAATGAATAAATAAATGTGCAAGACGTATTTAAATGGCTTGACTCTTTCATTTAGTGTTCATTGTTTAGGGACAGTATATGCATGAAATAAAATAATTTTGATAGCAATGAGAATCTAGATTCAGAACAGATTCTAGTCCAATTAGGCTGGACAAAAATATAAAATATCCAACTGAAAGTAAAGTGAGCGCCGCTTGTGCAGCAGCAGGTCAGCGTCCAGTGAGTCCAGCATGCTTATGTAAATTCCTATTTAGAGCCTTTTATCAAGTTGAATTTCAAAATTCTTTAATTCCTGAAGAAGCTGGTATGACACCAGCTTAATGATGACTAAAAGGTGAGCAAAAGGAAGTGAAACACAGGTCCAAAACCAAAAATGATGTGACCTGTGTTTTAGAACAGAATAAATGTATCCCTACTTACTAAATTTTGTATAAATAAAGAAGCACTCTGACTGCTAGTGAGTGAGGCTGCAAGACTCTCCTGAACATCATGGCCTGGCTCCCTCCCCGCCAGCTCCTTACATCCTCTGCTGGGACCTGTCCACCTTGAGGATGGCTCCTGGTAGTCAGACCAGCTGATCTCTAAAGTTCCTTTCACATGGAGACCTGAATTATTTTTAAGATCTTGAGAAGTACATTGTACTAGATTCTATAAATTTGGACTTGGTGTGCATTTATGTATGCATCTCTACAACATGTGTTTTCTAAGAGCTGACTGTGAAATACTGAGTAACTGGAAGTGTCCAAGGACTTTAAAAACCCATTTATGAACTCCAGTGTATCCTGTACCCGCTGTTATCAGTGTTTGCATCGCAGATATTCACAATACATTTTACTCTTCATCAAGATTATGTGGCAGAACATTCCTACCCTTGGAATCTCCCTGGATTATATACAAAAATATGGTTTCTCCCTTTGTGAGTATATACAGTCCTACTTTGACATGTTTCTATAAATCTGATTTTATTACCACCTTCCAAAGTAGTTTCTGATAATCCTGCCAGAACCCTCACTTTCGTCATGTTCTAGCTCAATCCTTGAGTAAGAAGGCTACCTCTAACATACTCCCAACAACAAAGGTTACATGACCAATTTTACATTCCCAGCTTTGCTACATACTCTCTTAAATTTTATATTCCAGGAATATTTTCTTGTACAAAACATTTTTATTGCTATATCCAGAACCAGTGCATTTCCTTCAGTTTCCTACATGCATGCCTTTTATAGCCCAGTATAAAGTGGAATGCTCTGCCATATTGATTTAACAGTATGTTGCAATAAATTTTCCCGTTACTATGCTTGCTCTATAGCAGGCAGCCAAAAGGGAAACAGACAGATGTGCTGGTTAGCTAATTTTAAAAGAGAAAAATTCCATTTTCCCCATCCTTTAATGTCAGAGCTGTCCTGTCAGTGACCTGATACTGAGATGTATTGGGTTCCCCGACATTTGTTACAGGAAGCAATGACCTGACCTTTTAAAAATTTTATTAACATTTATAAATTTGTTTTAGTGTATTATATTGGAAGCAATGATTTTTATTCAGGATGGATTGGGCTGACTTGTGTGCAGATTGATACCACTGCCATAGATTATCTGATGGACACTGTAACCTGCATAGATGCTGGCTTCTTCTCTTTCTTCCCCTCCTATTTTTAAGGCCTATGGTAATAGGAATGCAAGCATTTCATCTTTTTCCTTACATCTGTTCCCCAGACAGCAGGAGCCATTAATGTCAGCCTTTGCCTAGCATAGGCCTGGCTGCTGCTTGATAAACATTGGAACATAGGGATTCCTTCATTGTTTCTTCTCTGGGTGCCTGATGTGTTTCAGACACCATGGCAGTCCTCAGGGCTGTAAAGAATTGTGATTGTCTGTAAAGGATGGTGGCTGATTGTCACCATCCTCCCTGTCAAGTAACTTGTTAAAGGATGGATTAGGAACCTGTGATATACAATTTAGTGCCTAATCAAAAACAGTCCCTTCCTCTAGTCTAGGTTTAAAGCCCAGTTTGTTTTACTTTCTGACTTCCCTTGTTCTTCTTTTACAGTTTTTAAAACCACCTTCTGGCTTGGCACTTGGAACAAAATGTTTTATATAACCTTGAAAGTAGAAACTATTTGTTAGAGAACAATACAAGAAAAGTCTTTATTAATGTAAATCAGTGGAACCTAATGTATACACTTTTGTTGCCTTAGCAATTTTCCTCTTTCTGCTCGTACTCAGGAAGTTGAGGAGTCTGTAGTTTCGCACAAGGGCACCTCTCCTGGGCAGCACAGAGGAGCCAGGAATTGGCTGCCTTTCTAACCTTGTTCTTGCAATAGCAGCAGCTGTGAATGGTGATGATGATTGACACTCACATCCATCATTTGCCTTTTCCAGAAGCTTATGAAACTTGAATTAAGCCTTGCAACTCCTCAGTGAGTGTAGATTACTGTTTTATTTTACACTAAATATTTGTTTGTTTTTTAGACAGGGAAATTGAGGTGAGGCATTGAGAACCTAAGTGGCTAGATAAGAAGTTACAGACACTGCTGGGAAATATTAACTAATGTTTATTGATCCCCCGTGGAGCATATTTTCATGAGCTCTGTGCAATATATTTTGTTTCTGACTTTCCTCTTAATGCTTGCAGAAAGTATTCCATGGAACTTACTGCCTTAAATTTAATCTTTTGTCCTCATGGAGAACTTTTTCTTCTTCTTTTTTTCTTTTGTACATTTCTTATATTTTTGCACTCTTCCATATATTACACCCTTTGCTTTTACTATGCAGGGCTTAATGATATGGACATTGGTAATATTTCCAGGTTCAGCTACTCCATTTATACAACAAAATAACAAAATAAAAACATTGTCATTTATTCTTTGTTGTGCCATTACCAGAAAGGTGAATTAAGAAGCGGTTCTCATACTCTGAAAACTACTCCAGTTGGTACTTTTCAGTGATAATGGGGAAAGTATATAGTGTATAATTTGTGTCCATTTTAAAACGAACACTTTTTCTGTTGTGGACTTTTTAGAACTTTTACTACACCAGGTGCATTGAGAGCGTCTGTAGTCAGAGAGAGTGTGCCAGATTTTCTGAGGTTAAGTGAGTGACAACCTGGTTTGCTGCTTTTCAGTACACACTTAGAACTGATGATACAATACTTTCACTGTCTCTTGGCAGACAGTTCTAGAGAAGAGGGGAGGGTGGACGATACAACTTTCCCAGAACAGCTGTTGAAAATTTCATCTATTCAAGCCCTTTCTTGAAGATGCTGAACAACAGTCTGTGAAGGAGAAGCAGACTACCTCTCCCACTATTCCCTTTTGTAGCTGGTCTCTGGGACATCTTTCTATTGGTGACAGATGCCTAAGGTATTGAAAGTCATCCATTCTGTCCCCTTATATTCATTTCATATATTTGTTGAGGCCAAGAGAAAGAGATCTTGTGATTTACTGATGATACTAGAATGAGTGAGGAGAGCCTGCCAGCCCCAAGTCTCTTGATTCTCCTTTACACCATACTCTTCCTCAGTTGATGCCTACCTGGAAGTTTGTTACTGCAGAACAAGTAGTGTGATTGGGGCAACTCTGATATAAACGGCTTTTCAGTCAGACAGGACAGAACTAGCCCATATGGTCAAATGGCCTTTGTGATCACTCACAGTAGTATCAGAATCAGCTAGCTTTCCTTTTCTTTTTTATAGACATTCGTCTGGTTCCTTATCATCCTAAGGTGTGCAGTGTTTTTTCAATAGCCATTTTGTATTTGAGGTCCGATGGTGCCTTCCTTCCCATACTCCCTGGCACATACAAAGTGACTTGGGCCTAAAACTGATAACATTCAGGAGCCTTGTGTAGGGTTTTCTGAATAGTTTTTTAATGTCCTGGGAAGTACAATAACTATAGTCAAGGGAATAAAAAGCATTAAATATATGGGTTAAAAAGAAGTCATAAGAAGGCCTTGCTTTTCTCTTGTTTTATTTTTCAAAGCATGTGTTGTGTACTTACATTGTAGATTGTTTTGGGACACCTTTATACCATGTTCATTGTCATTTGCCAGCTTGTTTTGGAAAGTTTTTACAGTGGTACACTTTTCTGTCATTACAATGTGGTTTCATATTGTGGCTAGATAATAGCTCATGCATTTGGATCATCTGTAAGTCAGGTTTTGGAACTCAGAATGCATTTGCTTATGAAAATAATTTCATTTCCTTTGGTGCAAACCTTTTTAGGGTGTGTGTAGTCTTTCTCACGTAACTTCCTTTATTGTCATTTCCAATAAATGTCTGTGTCCTAGGAGTGGATTGACAGTCTGACTTAAGATTTTAGCAACACTTTTCTCCTGAGTGTCTTCAGGTCAGAATACCATTCAGTGTTAGACTATGGCAAATAGAGGAACCTTTGTAATCATCTAGTCTACCCTTCTGCATGCCCAGAGTAAGAAGTGGAGCTGTAGCCTGAGTTTGATGGATGTTTTTGGAGTGAGCTTGGGAAGAAGAGATAGTGACTGGAGTCTGAGGGCAGGAATGAATATTCAAGGACATACTCCCTGGAGAAGGCATCAATGTTTTCTCTTATTTTTAAACCTTTCACCTTCACCCTTCTTGTCCAATGGTTTGGCTTCAGAGTACTGTGCCAAAACAGGGATTAAGGGGTGAGGGAGAGAGCTTCTGAGGAGACTGTCTGGGGAGTGTATGAGGGGGATGGGGTGCCTGATGCAGGGTAAGACATAGAGGACAGGTCCTAGGAGGGAGGGAGGGAGCGAGTGAGTGTGAGTCAAACAGTGCTAATAATGCCTGGTTCATTTGGATACCTGTCTGCATTCCCATTTAAGCTAAAATTGTGGCCTTCACAGCGTTTTGACTCTGGGCAAGTGTTTTAATTATGCCAGCTTCTTTCCTCATCTGTATTGTGGGCCAACTAACTGCAGTGTTCTCGGCACTCAATCATGTGGTACATGTCCAAGGTCCTGGCATTTGCTAGTTGTCCAATCACTGTTGCTTTGTTTGTGGCAGTGCTTTCCTGCCTGTTGCTAACAAATAGGCAAAGACAGTACAGCAACAATTTGTCTGGAGAGTATTTGTGGTGTTGCAGAGCTATGAAGGATACCCTGAAAACCTATTTTGCCTCAGTGTCGAGGTCCGGAGTCTTCAGAATTTCCTGTTTAGTCTCTCCCATTCTATCTTCCTTCCTCCCTGCACAGCACTGTATGGCAAGAAATTCTCCTAGATGTTTACTTCAGCATTTATGTCTGTGTTTGTACACAAGATATCTGATCAAGGTAATTCCAGCTGGTGTTCTGAGTTTACAGAGCTGGAGAACATTCCTGTATATTCCTCTGTCTAGGCATTTACCACAGTGATATAATTTCTGTTTTTATTTGACAGTTATTTATGCGTCTATTATGAGCAAGCAATGAAAAACATAAAGTTTGTATTTTCCCCAAACTGAATTTTTTCCTAATAAGAAAAATAAATAGTGAACAGATGCCACATGCCTTGGTTTTAAAATAGTATAAAAGAAGACAGGATAGGGAGGGGCAAATAGTTGCTGACCTAGGCAGGGTGCTCAGAGTGGGTGGTGTTTGGCTGTGTGGGAGGGAAGCCATGCAGGAGAGGAAGTGGGAGTCCTAAAGCTCTGGAGCTAGAAATGAGATCAGTGAGAAGGAGGAATATTTGTGGAAGATGACATCAGAGAGGGGGTAGGAGCAGGGTGGTCCACTCCTTTAGAAGGTGGTGCAGACTTTGTATTTTAATCCTGAATTGGAAAGCTTTTTGAAGGATTTGAACCATTTCAAAGAAATGTTTCATTCTGATTTCTTTCTTTCTCATTCTTTTTAAAGATTACATTGACTGTTTTATGAAAAATATACCATAGGGAGGTAAAAGTACTAGTAAAGACAAGAAAGCCATTGTGATAATGCTGCATGAGGCTGATCTCAACTAGGGTCCTCTATTCTGGGTGAATTATGAACATTTGCCAGTAGACACGACAGGCCTACAAGAAATTCAGAGGTCAGTGTAAACTTTTCGCTGTGAGCAATCAAAAGAATCCAGATGTGATCTAAAGAGATAAGAAAGACTAAAGGAAGACCTGGAGTAGTCAGGTCCTGTGTTCAGTTCGGGGTGTCTGTAGCCAGTGTACTTGTGGAGTAGTAGTTGAATACATAACAGTCATTTGAATGGTTTCATATCTTTGCTGTCTTGTAGAACAGCCACTTGCATCTTTCACTCCAGAGCATTACAAATTTGGCTGTTACAACTGAGGAACTGATTTTTATTTCAATATAATTAATGTAAATTAAATTTCAGAAGTTACATGCGACTAGTGGTCCACATGACTGACTGTAGATGCTAATTTGAAAGTCATCAACGTCTCAGTGCTTTATAAAGCCTCCAAACTGGATAAATCCATTTGGGAGGGAGCCTAGGTAAAGAAGAAAAGACATCCTAGAACAGTTTCCACCAGTTTAGAAGTTAGGAAGACAGAGGACTACAAGATTGGAAAAGCTAGTCAATGGAACTAAAGAGTAATGAAGACAGTGTGAATGCACACGACGTCATAGAGATCAGTGTCTGCATGAGAACTGCACCTTCGTCTTATAAGAAGGCACTTATCGCTTTATAACTCCTGCTTAGCCCAGGTCCTAGCAAGCACTTTTTGCTTGTTTGCTTGGCTTTGTTTTTGTTTTAAATCGTTTCAAAAGTGAAGGATGTTCAGCAAGTGAGAGTCTGCAAAAGCTATTCTTCAAGAAATGAGTCTTCTTACATCAGGTTGGCACATGGATGAGCCCCTGCTGTGTATAATACTTCTTGCTGGTCATCCTCACCAGCATGGCCACCACCTTCCTCTTTCGTTGGTCAGACCAGAACTTGTGGAAATGGAGACAGTATGAAGAGATCCCTTCATCTCTCAGCAGATTTGGTAAAAGAACCAGACAGCTAGCCAGCCTTAACCTTTCCTTTTCTCCCATATTTTTGTTTCTGGCATTGTTTCCTTAAAGAGGTCCTTTTTGTGTGTGTGGTTTTTCAAGAAAGGGTTTCTCTGTAGCTTTGGAGTCTGTCCCGGAACTAGCTCTTGTAGACCAGGCTCACAAAGATCCACCTGCCTCTGCCTCCTGAGTGCTGGGGTTAAAGGTGTGCACCACCACCACCCAGCCAAGGGGTCCTTTTAAAGGAAGTTCTAGCGATGAAATCTGGAAGTCAGATAAAATTAAACTAATATATGTGACTGAAAGGTAGATTTTACCCTCACTCTCTGATACTTACTCTAGATACATTTTCCCCTTTCAACTTCTCTTTTAGTCTTCCCCTGGACCTTGAGTTTTAATACTCAACTTTATGTCTCCCCATATAGATATAGATATGGAACATTTGGGAGAAGTATCTATCTATCTATCTATCTATCTATCTATCTATCTATCTATCTATCT
>LOEQ01000179.1:433579-445668 GCA_001685075.1 Bramus lutescens | reverse complement strand
TCTATCTATCTATCTATCTATCTATCTATCTATCTATCTATCTATCTGTGTGTAGTACATACATATACATACATACATATATTCACATTCCTCTGTTCATTTCTCCTATTCCTTTATTTTGAAAACTCCTTCCATGGTTCCTTGACTCGGCCTCTTTTTTAACAGCATGAATACATCCTCGCTTTGTTTGCTCAGGCTCTCTTAAGCTTCTTTGCATATTTCTCTATAGTCCCCCATCTCTGGCTTCATTCTTTGCTCCGGGTACTGTCTTACCTCTTTTCTATATTTGGTGGGTTGTTTCTCAAGACCCCATTCTTACTACATTTACTTTGGAAGAAATCTCAAGCCAAAGGGACAAGCATGCTTTTAACTTGACTTTTTTTAATGCGTTTATAATTCCTGTGACAATATTGGTATGATTTTGAGTTAATTGTGACATTATTAATACTCTTTTTCCTTTTCTGCATCTGTGCTTTGTGCCATTTCACAATGGTGACTAGTATAGCTGGCATATAGAGTGCATTCTCATTCCTGTTGTTGAAAGTACTGTCAAGTGTTCTGTGTGTTGGTATAGGGAGGTATGCAGAGGAACAGATGGTGGGGTAAGATGGAGCTTGACCCTGAAAACCCAAAGTGGCTTTCTGTAGTGAAGTACAAGGGAAGCAGAGAATTGGTGTCACTCTTAAGCTTTCCAGACTGTAAATCTGCCAAGGAAAAAATGCAGAGCTGTACCTTGCCTTGAATGATTAAAAGTCCCATGAAGCATGGGGAAAGAAAATCCCAATGGGCTGGTGGCTAGAAAATCTCTGACAGTCAAAAGCCATAACAAAAGCAATTGCTTATACTCTAGAAACTACAAATGGAAATGAGCAGGGATTATATATAATACAAAAGATGAATGCACACACATCCCCTGCCCAATTGGCTTTTAATATAAGACAAGCCGATTAAGGCAATATGTACAGTAATTAAGTCTTAGAAAGGGTCAGGGCTGCTGGATTCTTCATGCACTACATACATTTAGTTTATTTTGAGCTCTTCTGTAAGGATAATTATATTACTTTAGATATGAATTTTTACAGTTGAGCTGTATTGAAATCACTGATTGTTAAATGAATTTTGTGTATTTAACCTTGTAATTCACTTACATGCCATGTATGTACCTTAAAGGGAATGTGTGGTTTTTTTATGTTTCTCTGTGTTAACTCAGCTACCTTCCTTTATTGCTGCCATATTACAATAGTGTTTTCTTCATTTTTATAAAGAGTCTATTAGCAGCTTAGGTTTGATTTAAAGAACTTATCCAGTGAATGAATACACTTCATCCCTGTGAATGATTTTAGCACTTTAAATGTTATTTACTTACTCCACACTATAAAATGTAATATAATCATTAATGGGTCCCTTGGGCTTATGGTAAAACTTAGTGATCAACCTCACAGCAGGAAGATGAACACAATTTGAGTGGAGAAATAATAATCCAAACTCACCACACACCCTGGGATGCCATTATACACCCGAGTCTAATAAGGGAGAGTTACAGTGCTCAATAGAGTGCTTAGCACTCATAGAAATAGGGTCTTAGGTTACATTACCTTCAAGTTGGCAAGACAAATAAGGTAATGTTCTCAATAGTGTGTAATCCTGAATTTCCTGTGATGTGTAAGTGTTAGGTTAGTGCTTTTTACACACAGGAAGCCATCAGCCTTTTGTATTTTGTTTCAGGGACAAAGTTACTTCAAAATCCCCTCATTATCAATTCTATTTGGAGTTTTACAAACTATAGTCTCAGAATGGCAACAAGAATAGTTCTACTCTCTTAGTAGACACAGAGTTAATACTGAATGTTCAGAAATCTCAGAAAAATGGGGTTGTAAAGGTGGCTCATCAGTTAAGAACAACTCCTACACTTGCAGAGGACTCAGGTTTGGTTTCAAGTTTCCACATGACAGTCTAAAACTGTCTGTAACTCCTGTTACAGAGGATAAAACACCCTCATATGGCTTCCATGAGTACCAGACAGGCACATGGTACCGATATATACATCAGGCAAATACTCATATATATACATATACACACATGTGTATGTATGTATTTCATATAAAATAATTTTAAAAATTCTTTATCTATTAACTTTTGTTTAGTTATATCCCAGAGTAGTCATGGTTATTTCTATTATATTTTCTTGTCTGTCTTTGAATTAAGGGCTAATAAGTTTAAATGGCCATAGAAGCTCATAAATACATGATTTTCTCTACCTAGAACACCATGATTTTGTCTACCCAGAAGCCTGAGTCTTTGCTTAGATCCAGAAAATGTGTGGTCTCAAGTCTTCTAAATTCACTAAATAAGGCAGAAATTTATATTTCTCATTTGTAAATCTTCGTGTTTAAATTTTAGAATACTAAGTATGTATAGCCTATCATTTTCACAATTCTGCTTTATCAGGTCATAGAAACTATTTTTAAATACAGGATCTTATTTTGATGAGACTGGCCTTAGACTAACTATGTAGCCTATAGCTTGGCCTGGCCTTGAAGTCCTTATCGGCCTTTCTCCATTTCCAGAATGCTGGATTACAGGTGTATGCCACTACGTCTAGCTAGTTTGTGAAATTATTTACTTAGATTAAAAGCAAAGCTTCCCTTAGACTATTAGTTCTTGAACTAAAATATTTCTATGTATATGGAAAGGTATGGATGGTACCGAATAATGCAGATTTTCCTCATAGTGGTGACTCATAGGTGTGAGATAATTGTGTTCTGTTGCCAGCAATAGATAAACAGGATTATGGCAACTCCTAGTTTCACAACCAGAGGATTGGATCATTTTATTTTAAGATATTTGTTAAAACATAATTTTAAAATTTATGGCTTTCAACAGAATCATATTGATTATTCTTTACAGCCCTGTGCTGTTGCTATACTTATACTTTATTCATTATTAACCAGAATAGTTTCTCAGTGTATTTTATAGCATGTGAATCTTAGACCTTTTGTCTTCATTACTGTATTTAAGGATATGTTAAATCAAGCTAAGAACTCTATAAAGCAGGTGTTTGTTAATGGAGCAGCAGGGGATGAGATGTATGTATGAGGATTGAGGTGACTTTATTTCTGATGAACCGGAGGCCCAATCTACTAGTTGTGTATGTCTTGTGTGGACAAACATTCTACTTTGTAGATTTTTTAAGTTAGAGCCAATTGAATTCTTGGTGGCCTTGGCAAACAGATTTAGGCTATTTATATCCTGAGTGTCAGGGTGAAGGGCATGCAGAGTGAAGGGTCACTGAAGAGAAGTTTCAGAATGCAGATTTTAACCAGGGGGCTAGGAACTCAATGTGTATTCTTATGTTGGACACAATGGATTGAATTAAAACCTGTATTCTTGTAAAATAATATTTGTTAGGTCTTCAGCCTCTCAATTTCTCAGGCTTTTTTTGTAAACCAGGCAGTTCATCATTACTGGCATGAGTATTATTAACTATTTAGACCAGTACCACTAATTAAAAAAAAATACACTGCCTTTTGGTAATGTGCCTACTCCAGGAACCTGAAGTTTTGAAGATAAAGTAGACAAACAGAGCCACTGATACAATTTCATTAATAGTAGGGTGAGAATTGCAGGGTGGTGGTAGTGGTGGTGCTAGTACTGTTGATAATGGTGGTGGTGGTGGTGGTGGTGGTGGTGGTGGTGGTGGTGGTGGTGGTGGTGNGGTGGTGGTGATTTTTAAAGTCTTACTGTGTAGCCTGGACATGGTATATACACACGTCTCCTTTCCCTGACTCTCAAGTGCTCAGAGTACAGGAATGAATATCCAGCAAGAGTTTTAGTTGGCCATTCAAAAAATTGTTTATTGAATTGTATACAGGTAATGTTCTAGGTACTAATTGGCATCGAGTGTGTGTGTAAAGTAAAGCATCTGAAAAGTTAAGTAATTGTTTCCTTTCGTATTTAGAAGTTTTCTCATTTATAGTGATGTCTGTCTTATCCTTAATCTATTATTTTGTTTTATTGGAACTCCTGGTTTATTGTGCATGAAATAAAAGTAACTCATGATTTTTAATACCTCCTTTGACTCATATTTTTAAGTTTAAAAATAGAATACTTTTACAATATTTTTGTTATGGTTAAGAATGTATTGCAATTCTTAGGAACAAATGATGAATTTCAATTCTTTTCAATTTAGGAATGCTTCTACTAGACTTTTGGGTCAGAATCTAGTAGAACTTGATTTGTTCCATGATTCCCCCTTAGATACTTTCATCTCTATGAAGGCCGTACTGACCTCACTGCAAAGAGACTGTAATGGAATTTCTTATATGTTATCTTATGCATACACCAAAAAGAGAACAAAATTGTCGACCAAGCTATCGACTTCCAAATAATGGTTTGTTTGCACTGCACAGCTGCTGTGCCTTTAGGTTTCTGTTTTGGCTTTTTACTCATCATATATTTCAGCATCCAATGTGTTCTTTAATTGTACAAATATTTCTTAAGTTCCCATTGTTGGTACAAATCTTGCTAAGCATTTTCAAAGTTAAAATGTGGCAAAAGGCCATTTCCACTTTCTCTAATCTCTGGCTACTCAAACTACAACTGCTCTTAAATCCTTTGTTTTCTAGTATAATTATGTGATGGACTCTTTTGGTGTTAAACAGAAGGATTTTATATATTTTAAGTGTTTTTTTCATTGGTAGATAGATATATTTGAAAGCACAAACTGACTTAGTGTCACCTAGTGAATTGGAATTTTTATATTTATATTTTATATTTATTGTTTTATTTAGAATATGATCAGCAGTGTACTCTAGTTTTAAAAAATCATCTTAACTTTCCTCATTTTATACCGTGTCTTAATTTCTGTATTTGTTGAAGTTAATGGCAAACTATATAAACACTTTACAACTTTATGATATACAATATATATCTTAGTGAAGTTGTTATGTGTAAACATAATGAATTACAAAAGATCTTATCTGCCTAACAATGCTATATACTGAAAGCAAAGTAGCCTTCTTTAGTTAGACTGAATCCATGGAGAACAGATTGGCTGGGTCACGTTGCTGCTTCATGGATTGACTGCCTCATTCCACATACTAATTCCAGTTCTAAAACATGGAGGAATCTTAGTTAACTAATTGAAACACTCACTTGGATAAGGGTTCAGTAATTCTCAATTTCCCACTTTGCTTGCAAAACATAATGTGAGTATGGAATTACCCTCTTCACAGCTTATTTCCCTGTGTGTTCACTCACAAGGAAATAATTTAATGCAATTTACTCCAAACTGTTTTTCTCATGCTGACCCTGTTATTAAGGTAACGAAATTCTCAAGGTTACATTTATTTTGAAATTATTTAATTTCCTTAGAGGTCATGAATTTAATTATACCTGGTCTTATTCTGTGTGNTTCTGTCTGTCTGTGTCTGTATTTCATTATAAAATATCTAAGTTATATCACCAATCCATGTCTTGATCGCGTCTACCTCTGTTTTTATCTGGTTGATTTCTTATTTTAAACTCTTTGAGGTCGTGGAGCACTAACAGTGTGGAGCAAGAAGGAAGTGGGTTTTGCTGTTGCCTTTTTTGACATTCCCTGCCCAGAGGCAGGCATGCATCTGTCCACCTGCTCTACCCATCATCCACGTGCCTAAGAGAGTGAATTGTCATTTTGAAGGTGAATAAGCCATTTTGAAAATTGTTAAAATAATTTTATTTTCAGAATTTTATAAAGCTGTTGCTTCCTTTTTTCATTTTTATGGCCATCTTGCATTTGAGTTTCCCCAAAGTACTTTTTTAAGTAATACAGTGCTTAAGTTTTCCTTTTAAGCTGTTGTGACCAGCTTCTTTCCCTCTGTGCTTTTAGTGCTCTGTTGACCTTGGAAAGTTTTGTCCAGCATTGCTTTTGTTGCAGAGCTTCAAGAGCAGAGCCTTGGTGTGATGTCCACTTCTTACCCTGCCCTTGGGTGGCCTGGAGAATATTTTTAGCTGCACCCGATTCTTACTTTTTCCACAGAGGATGGTGCAGGTGTTGTATTAACTATAATCCTTTATAATCAGTTAACTGTGGTAGGCCTTGGTGCACCTAGACTTTTCTTTTGTTCATTGTTTAGTATTAGGCAGGTGAAAGATTTTTTAGTAAAACTGGGCATGGAGGTGGATGCTTGCAAACCCAGCAAGTGGGAAGCTAAGGCAAGGGAATGCCATTGCTTTGAGGCCAGCCAAGGTCATACAGTTCCATGCCAAGAAGGTAGTTAAAAACAATAACAAAAATACTTAAGGATAGAAATAGGTGATGATACAGAAATACAACATTAGCTTCTTAATCTGTCTGTGATTGATTATACCATGAAGACTGAGAAGTGAGATTTCTACTGGGTGAAAACTATACCATCTTTCTATTAACTCGTTCCTTTTTTGTTGTTCTTTAAATTGAATGTCCTGCATGCTTTTTGTTGATTTTATTTGATAAATTTGTAAATTTTCTTCTTTCTATGGTGCAACCTCTATTCTACAGCATAATACCTATGAATGTGAATCAGGCTAAAAATCTTTGGTTTGTATCTGGAGAACAAAAAGATATTTTTGCGTCATTCTAGACAAAAGAGTGATTGATGGTTTTAATATCAGGTTGTGAACTGAAATAAATTTTGCCTCAATTGAAAGAAAATAAGTAATACCACAGGTCCTCTCTGCCAACCAGTTCACACATATACACCTTTTATTTTTCTTGGTCTGTTTTCTCTCTCTTCTTTAGAAGACTGAAAAAAAATCTCATAAGTTTTTGCTAATTTGAATTAGCAATATAATTAATTTTTTATTGAAATAAAGACTGTAGAGAGCTAGCACTTCATACATGTTTGCTATAGTGTCTTCTTCACCATCAATAAATCTCCAGGAAAGCTCTAGGAATGAAACAGTTTCCCCAACACCCCAGGTTGTCAAATGCACATAAGCCCTTTGGTTCCTTTTTCAGTTTTTAGAGCTCTCTCAGGAATACTCACTCTTCTGACTTCATTTTCCTGCCAGAACTCTCACAACCTTCCTTGTAAGAAAGATGATTCCAGCTGAATTCCTAGTACGAAGCAAATCAGAGTTTTCAAAGAATAATTTTGCTAGGGCCAAAGGAGCAAATTGCCTTTCAAACACTCCAAAGGTAGTTATTTCAATATATTTAAGTCCTAATCACTGATGCCTTTGATGACCTTTCCCACTTTAAATACATCAAAGGAAGTAAAGCGAGTGGAGAGGAGAGAGCCGTTAGAAAATCGTTCTAATAAACACCACCATTGATTCCCCCTTCCTTCTCCATCCGAACCACTGCCTTCCTTGTCCTAAGCTCTTTAGGTGGGCTTTTTATGTAAATCAAATTCTTCAATGCCATTGAAGAGAAATTCAAATAATTTATACTCTTTATTTGAGATTTCAGGGAACCCAGGCGGTACTGTGGCTGCTCACTTTGGACTGTGACTTTCAAGTTGAACCTTTTTTGATGGTAAATAGCCTCTTGCTTGGGCCTGTGTGTTTTGGCTTAAAAAAAAATCAATGTCTGAGAAAATGGGCTTCCATCTTCCTTTCAGGTCTGTCTCCTTTGATGATTGATGTTAATTCAGTAAGTTGCTGACCCAAGAAAAAAGAATTGTTTGTGCTGTTGTTTTGAATAAATAAACTTACAAAGGATCAATAGCTGTAGCTTAAGAGAATTAGGTAGGGGAGGGCCTAAAATCTCTCCGGCAGTGTTTCTCCTGTAAATAAAACAGATAAAGGGCACTGAGATTCCTTTTTCAGTGAAGGAAACTTGTTCAAGAGCAATGAATTTGTTTTAATTTAAAAATAAATGTTCTCCCTGTAGCTAGGGTGAGAAAGATTTGTATTTATGACAAAACAGATTTATACTTGCCTAATAATCCCACACTAGTAGTATAAGAATCAAGTTTATACATTTATTGAACTTCATATTACATTCCATATTTTTCGATGAGGAGTTAGTCTTCAGTGTCTGTAGAAGGTTTTTAAGTATTTTATATAGTTTTAATATTGAAAGGCTAGATGCGAACATTTGCCTCAGTAACTGTACAACTTCTGGATTGTAGTAACATTTCCTGACTGATTGATTAAACCAGTAATTGTGCTTTTATGGCTCACCATTTCCCCCATATAAACAGTGCCACTAAATGTTACGATCATGGAGTAAAGAGCTGCTCTTGAAGCAAAAAGTGAGAATAACTGAGTTCCTCGCCTTGGACACAAGACTTAGAGGTCTTATGGAATTCCAAGTTAATTGAACGTATAAAGTCAGCCTTACTTTTTATTACCTTTTATTTTGGGTGCTGTGTTTCATTTTCTTTTCCATGTGGTCAAGTGTTCAGCCACATCACTGTGCATTTGTGTATACATACATGCAGAGTCAGAATTTACCATTGGCCTTAGAGATCACGCTTGTATAAGTTACAAACACCCTTACAAGGAGGGAAATATTAGACCAGACTCAGTATTGTATATCTGTAGTCCCAGCTACTTGGTAGCTGAGGGAATAGGAAGTTCTCTAGACCCCAGGAGTGATGTGGGATTACCCTCTGTATGCTGTGAACATGATTGGTTAATTAATAAAGAAACTGCTTTGGACCTATAGCAGGGCAGAACTTAAGTAGGTTGGGCAAACTAAACTGAATGCTGGGAGAAAGGAGGTGGAGTCAGAGAGAAGCCGTGTAGCCCCCTGGAGCAGAGTGGAACTTTAACTGGTAAGCCACAGCCACATGGCAGTACACAGATTACTAGAAATGGGTTAAATTCAGATGTAAGAGTTAGTCAATAAGAAGCTAGAGCTAATAGGCCAACCAGTGATTTAATTAATACTGTATCTGTGTGGTTATTTCAGGGCTAAGCAGCCAGGAACCAACAAATGGCCTTCTTCCAGCACAGGAGTCCCAACCAGCCTGGGTGATACCCATCTTTGAATAAAAAATGAAGAGGCTAAATAAATTATGGCATTTTAGTCACAGGGCCAACTTCCTTTCATTTATGTAGGTATAATAAAACCTCATGCAACAAAGGCAAAGATAAAGGAAGTTTATACATATGAAGACCATAGATATTGAATGGAAATATCACATAGCTTTTTATTGCTATTCTGAGTTACAGTTTAATGAACTAATATCTATGAAAAATTTTAGCAGCAAAAATAGGCACATATGCTTTTGAGTGAATATGAGATGTCAGAAATGATATCATCTCAATTTCTATGAAATATCAATAAGAGATTATATAGAAAATAATTAATTCTGTCATCATTTTAGACAGATACAGATAGAAAAAAACCCTTCTAAACAGGTTTCACCATGTTTAAAACTGTGCATAGGCTTTAAAAAGAAAAGAAAATGGGTATAGACAATCATAGAAAAAGTAGTTTAAAAATAGTAAACTCTTTAAAAATAAGAGTAAAGTAATATAAAGGGGAAAGGCATGTAAACATGAATACACAGGGAGTCTGACTCTTGCATAATGCTGTGTTAATTCTGAATTTTTTTTTGGATGCTGATGAACGAATAACAGCTGCTGAGAGACATTGAACTGAAAAAGGCACTGCTCAATTAAAACCAGCCTAGATACCTTAGGGATGCCTTAACTTTAAAATGGATGTCAAAAAATATATTGCATTTGGGAAAGTAGTTATGTTTTTGTTTCTACAGGAAATGAAAGACTGTGGATTCGTTCAAGGTTAATTGAGATCAGGTTTGACTTGGGGAGAGTTTCTGAATATCTTGGATAGAGATAAAAAGAAATAAACCTGGAAAAGCTACAAGACAGGTGACATATACTTTATCTGTTCAAACATAAAGCAAAATTATCTTTGGTTGACTGTGTACAACGCACAGTCCATGTTTGTGTTAATGCAGATATATATATATATATATGTTACCTTTGAAAGTTTGTGTGTTTTCAGAACAAGGAGACCAGGCACCAGAATCATAGCAATGTAATAACATACCACCTCACACCTATGTTAAGCTCATACCAATGTAAAATTATAGTTTAAGTTAGTTTTATGTCAGTTTTCAATGCTACTGGTATTAGATGGTTGTTCTTAAGTAAACCACTTGAACTCTTCCATATTTAGTCATACACATAACACAGGTATGTTTATATCATAATGTAGTTTGAAAAAACAACCCAGTGAGAATTATATATGATCTTTCTAAATATTATAAAAATAGAATATACTAGGCTGTCTTGTATATCTGAAATGCCAAATCTTCTCAAATTTCAAATATGAATGTCTAACTAAATATCAGTTCTAAAGTTTAACATTGGATGGAATATGCCTCAGAAGTTATGAAAAGAGATTCATTGAAATTGTCTCTAGGCTTGAAGCTCATTGATTCCTCAACGTTCAGGATGTTTGTAATACTGATTAGAGCACCCAGCATCTAGTTGATTTTATAGGAAGAGAGTCAAATCTAAGATGCATCAGCAATACCTTTGATTTAGAAAGGTAATTGCATCAACACTTGACTAACCTAGCCCTTCCATAGTCTCTGTAGTTTGCATTTGGTGTGTACTTAAGTGAAATATTCTCCTCCCCTCTCCCCTTTTGCCCTCCCTTCTTCCCCACCCCCATACTCCCAATCTTGTCAGATCTTGTCTCTTGTCTATTTCCCCTTCCCAGGGGGATCTATATATGTTTTTATTAGGGTTCACCTTGTGACTTAGCTATTCCAGGGTCGTGGACTATAGGTTCGTTATCCTTTGCTTTACACTTAGCATCCACTTATGAGTGAGTGCATATCATGTTCACTTTTCTGGGTCTGGGTTACCTCACTCAAAAAAATTTTTTTTTTAGTTCCATCCATTTGCATGCATATTTTTAAGATTTTTTTTTAAACACTGAGTACCATTGTGTAAATGTACCACATTTTCTTTATTCATTCTTTGGTTGAGGAGCACCTAGGTTGTTTCCAGGTTCTGGCTATTACAAATAATGCGGTTATGAACATAGTTGAACAAGAACTTGAGGAAACGGGATAGTTGAGATGGGGGAAGGCCAGACATGAAGAGCAAAGAAAGAGGTATCTTGATTGAGGTTGACATTATGGGGCTAACAAGAAACCTGGCGCTAGAGAAATTTATAGGAATCCACAATGATGACCCCAGCTAAGGCCCTAAGTAATAGTGGAGAGGATACCTGAACTGGCCTTTCCCTGTAGTCAGATTGACAACTATCTTAAATGTCACCATAGAACCTTCATCCAGCAAATGATGGAAACCGAGGCAGAGATCCACAAGGGAGCACTGGGCTGAACTCCCAAAGTCCAGTCAAACAATAGGAGGAGTGAGAATATGAGCAAAGAGGTCAAGACCATGGTGGGGACACCCACTGAAACAGCTTACCTGAGCTAACTCTGGCCATACAGGGAAGGAACCAACATTAGACCAACTAGGCCCTCTGAATGTGGGCGACAGTTGTATGGCTGGGTCAGACTGTCAGGCCACTGGCAATGGGGCCAGGATTTATCAGTACTGCTTGTGCTGGGTTTTTGGAACTCATTCTCTTTAGATGGTACCTTGCTCAGCCTAGATATAGTAGGGAGGGCGTTGGTCCTTCCTCAAAGCAATGTGCCTTACCCTCTCTGAGGAGTGGAAGGGAGGTTGATTCAGGAGGAAGGTGGAAGGGAAGGGAGGAGGGGAGGGACTGGGACCTGGGATTGGTATGTTAAATTAAAAAAAAAGATAGTTGTTTTCTTTTTAAAAAAAAATTTTTTTAAAGAATGACCTTTATGTGTCATTGGTTGTACTTTCAGTGTAATTTCCCAAAGAGAAATCAAACAAAAAACAGCCGAAGTATTGTGATGGTCACGAAGTGTTATATATAAAACCTAAGTTGGAAAAACAAAGACTCATCTTAGGGTTGCTATTGCTGTGATGAAACATCATGACCTGTAACATGAGGACCTGCTTGATGGGGTTTCTGTCCCGCCTGGTACCCCATAGCCACCAAGCCCCAAAGAAAATCACACAGAGATCTCTATAAGTTTTAAAGCTGATTGGCCCATTAGGTCAGGCTACTTATTAGCTTTTGTAGCTTATAT
>LOEQ01000179.1:399595-414333 GCA_001685075.1 Bramus lutescens | reverse complement strand
CCAGAAAGTTTAGGGGGTTGAGGAGTGTCTGTGCTCCCTTTCCGGGGCTTCTGCTGGCCAGTCAGAAATACACTCACCCCACCGATGGATCTTCCCATTTGAAATCCTATTTATAGTGACAGTGGGCTCTAACTTAGATATGGAATACTACAGATACCTCAATTTTTTTGATGCAGTGACCTATGGTTTATATTATCTGCAAAGTCCTAAAGTCTAATCTAGTGAGTGCTATCAGACTCTGAAGTTTTGAAGTTTATCAATACTCTGATGTCATGCTTCTGACTAGACATAGAAGTACTGCCATTTTTCCAAGTAGAATAGTCTATAACCACTTATGATAATGAGAATAAGACAGTGAGAAGGAAGAATGTGTGGTCAATAGGGAGATTCTGCATAAGTGACTCTCTTAGTAAACAAAATTAGTTGAAGAATCAGGGCGCTTATCCTCCTCATAAGCCCTTGTTGTATTTGTGCTATTAAGATTCCAGTAGGCAGATGGAGACTTCTAAGTTTTGAATGCCCCTGTGAAATTCACATTGAAGTTAGAGTGAAGGTTCAGTGCAGTGGCACAGCACAAGCTTAGTGTACATTAATGCATATACTAAGTTTATCCACAGCACCACAACAAACACACAGAACATTAACAAAACGTGAAGACATTGGGTCTTGGTAAGTTGCTTAAGGTTACATAGCCAGTTACCAAGCAGGAAAAGGCAAGTGGTGCACGTGTTCAGCCCCAAACTCATTAAGAATATGCTTTAAATATGGACCATTTTTTTCATCTGTTCTTCCCACCTCCATAAAATAAATTTTAAGATTACAAACAAACAAAATTCTTAGTCAGTTTGACCCTGTGATCCCATAGGTCTGGGGCTGTACTACCTCCTGTGGTTACAAGTTTTATAACATGCTTTACCAATGGTAGTGTTTAATGAGGCTGGAAAGTGCTCTTATTTGTGTTCTTTTGTCCTTTGGTTTTTGTTTTCTAGAGCAGTCATTTTGTAGCATTTGGCTTGGTGGTGACTTCAGGAGGAACTGGATATGATATTCTTATTGTAGTCTCTGAGCATAAAACTTCTTTCCCTCAGTGAGATCATGAAGTGTCACCGTGGGTTCTTCTTCTTTAGGAGGGTGACTGAGGAGCAATTGCCTCTTCCATGGAGGAGCAAAGCATCACTGATTATAATCAGGCAGTGTCTGCAAAGGCTGACATAGGCAGAGATGCTATAGAAATGTATAGATTTTTCTGGAAAAAAATGGAATATAGGAGATGATATCAGGAAAGAATAAAAGATTCTTTTAAGTGGGAATCAGGACAGAATCATGACAGTTTCATGCATTACCAGTCAGTTGTGGTGAACCATTAAGTTTAAGTTGACTATCACAGGTTAGGGGTTTTAGATACTGTATTTCTTATCAAATTAATGTCTAACGTTGATATGATCCTATAGAAAGTGGCATATTTATACTTAATATGTGTTTGACCAAACCTCAGGCTAATTACCTAATTTTATATTTTTATTTATTTATTTATTTTTTAAGACAGGGTTTCTCTGTAGCTTTGGAGCCTGTCCTGAAACTAGCTCTTGTAAGCCAGGCTGGCCTCAAACTCATAGAGATCCACCTGCCTCTGCCTCCTGAGTGCTGGGATTAAAGGTGTGTGCCACCACTACCCAGGTTATATAATCTATTTTCTCTTTCTGCTGTTTAGTTTCCTTATTTGAAGACTGGATCAGTATTTAAATTTCCTGTTCTCTATGAAATCTTAGTAAAATAGTTTGTCTGTCACTGCCTTAGTTTTCTCCTTTGTAAAATAAGAATAGAAAAAGAACTTACTTATGTGTGTGTTGTGAAGAGATATTAGGGCTCAAACCTGAAGCCTTTACATGCCAAATACATGCTAAATCAAGAATGTGTCTCCCAGGCCCAAACATTGTACAATTTTTTTATTGAAAACATAATGTTACATGTATTAGCTGGGCTGCCGTTGCTGTCTTTACTGTTGTCATTACTTCTGCCTTTCCACAGTGGTTGACCATTTCATAATGAATTGATCGCCATTATCCTTTCAGCATCTGATATCTGTTAGAGGAGAGCATTTGCCTTTAGATCCTACATATTTGCCAATGAATGTTGTGTAATTCTTATCAGGCATAGAATGGCTTATGAATCTAGTAATATAGCCATGGTAGTGATTGGGCTTTTAGAACAGAACGTTTGGGCAGAATTGGTGGTAGTCTGGGCTTGCATCGCAGGGTGGCACATCCTTGTGATAGATCATCTCTTCATCTGCCTCTGCACCTGATCTTCCAGGCTTTTCCTGGCATCTTGCCTCTGACTCACAGTCCTGAGTACATGCACCATTTGTGACTTGTGCTGCAGTTTGAGTTTCACTGGCAATTCACTACATGGTGACATGGTTTAGACATGGAAATAGTTGGGACCAGGGCTGCAGAATGCTATGCTACTGGCTAGGCCCATGGCAAGAGCCTCGCTGTTTCTATTGTGCAGTCAGAGACAAGGAAACTCTTTTGGGCAGCTGCTGTCCATTTCCTTTCCCTTTGTTTTGCTTTCATGTGGTTACCGCATCCTTCTTATGTTTTTGATGGAACAGTCCTGAACTAGAAAACCAGGTCATGTTATCAAGTATTCTGAACAGCCAGTGAAAACGGAGAAAGTAGAAGGAAAAGGAAAAGTCATCAGTACTAGCTACAAGTATTATCAGACATTTTAGAAAATGAACAAGAGGAGGTATAAATTAAGTATAGTACTGGTAGAACCAAGTTCAGTGGGTGAGGGCGACCATATGCCATGCCGTCTGCATGGAAAAAGAGCAATAGTAAATGAACTGTATCATTTTTTACTGACTTGTTCTGTCAGTGATTGAGGCATTTCAGCACACAACCAGGAAAATAATAGGTTACTCTCACAATGGTAGAAGTTTAACAAATGCTCAATCACTCAGCCTGCATCAGCGCTGTCATTGGTGAGAGCTTTGCCGTATGATATTGATGCCTTGCTTCTTTCTTACTGCTGTATTCTTTGCAGATTCAATCTGTCTGCAATGGACCACTAAACATTTCAATTTGCTACCTGTAGAGCTGGATTGCAATGCTGAGACTGAAATGAGAGAAAAATGGATTTAGTGAAACGAGAGAGAGAGAGAGTTTCATGGATTTTTATACAAGGATGCACAATCTGAAACCCTCTGATAAGATGCACATGATCACTTTTGAGTGTCTCATAAAAGTACATGGTATTAAGCAATTCAGGTATATTTATAGGGAAAATAGACTCAGCTGGATACTGATAGACCCCCTACATTTAGAGGAACTCAGACTCTGTCAGTCAGGGTATACCTGCCTATAGTTAGTGCATGATAATAGCCTTGCATACTTGTTAGACTATGCTTGCTTCTGCAGTGAGCTGAGCTAGCAAAGAATAGGAGAAAGTTAAAATTATTTTCTGGTCATACCCTAGCATTTACTCTTTTCATAGCAGCAGTCATTTGGGAGCTCTCCTAGCTAGAGAAAGGAGTCATTTCCTGTGGGAGCCTTTTATTGTTGTAATTTTCTGACTGCTACCTATGGTTCTATATCTAACCATAGGCCTCACATCTTAACCCTTATCCTTGTTTGCTAATATTTGCTCTTTTGGCATGTGTTACTCTGTGTTCAACATCTGGGTACTCCAAAAGACTCCTTACTGAGCCTAAATTTGATATTTATAAATGGAGAGTGGTTGTGATCAATTACAGGGATATTAAGAAGTACCCAGCAGAAAACAGAAGCATTGAATATTGAACTCTTAAAACAGATTAAAGCACAACAATAAAGTATCTGTTGCATCCAGTAGCATGACCAAGGCCAAGGCTGGAAATGGCCTATGCTGGCAGATGTTGAAAGCATCTGATGGAAATGCAGAATAATTTGGTAGTGAAAAATTAAGCATAGACTTGACATTTAGCTTTACAATTCTCTTCCCAGGTATATAGGTATGCCAAAAAGAATCAGAATGGGAGATCCAAACAAGTACACCTGCACACAGGTTTTTAATACCAAAATCCATAGTAGCTAAAAGGTAAAAGTAGCCCAAATCAACATCAACAGTAAAGAAGAGATGTTATCCAGGAAATTGCCACATAAAGGTTTGATAGCTCAAGCACTCCTGAGTAGTGCTTCATCGTAGCTAGTCTGCTTTGTGGGTGCTGGGATCTGGAGTTCGGGCTTGAGAACGCATAGTACTAACTGATCTCTCTGCCTACAGGGCTGCCTGAATAAAAGAGTAGTTTATGCCAGCGGCAGTATGTGCCGTGTTCATCCTAACAGTCAGATGTGCTCTTCACACTAGGGTTACCCTTTGACACTACCCCTCCCTGCCCGCCATGGGCCCTTGTCGCCATTAATTTCATCACTCTGAGTATTTATTTAAAAGAGCTTATTGTGCTATAGATATTGTGCTAGTCTTTGAGAATACAAATGGGGTGAGGTAGGCATAATATACTTGGCATAATGTACTCTTCATTAAATTTAGTTTCTAGTAAAGGAGAAAGATCCAGAATAAAACAAAATAAAATTCTAAAACTCCAAAACAAATCTCACTTAAATAGGCAACACAAAAATATTGAATAACACAGTAAGAGCTATAATAGAAACAGAAAGCCTGTCTTGGCTCTGGTCTGCTCCCCCACCCTGCCCTCTCATAGCTAGGATCTTATATAGCCCAGGATGATTTTGAACTCATTATGTAGTCAAAGATGATATTGATTTCCCTGATCCTTCTTCTCTCCACTTGGGAAAATGTTGGATTGGCTTTCTGCACTGCTAGGGATCAAACCTAGGAATTGTGAATGGTAGTCAAGCATTCTACTAACTGAGCAGTTCCCCCCCGCCCACACATTCCCAGCATTTGGTTTCTCTCAATAGATTGCTCCCTCACCAATTAGACTGTCCATTAGTCAGACACAGGCACTTATTGATATGAGGGCCTTTGGTGTTATTTAAACACTAGCTTTTGTACCACTTTCTGCTAGGCTAATACCAGCATTTCTGGTGTACTCTCTGATTCCAACTCTTCCCTACCTTTGATTTCAGGGTTCCTCAGATTGACTTGTTGGCTAATTTCTGTTCCCATGTTGTTGAAGTTGCCACTGCTCTCAATCTTGTTTACCCTATTTTCTAGCATCTAGTCCAGCCTCTCTCCCCCTTGTCTTGTTCTATCTATTGACCGCTGTCTGTTCTCAACTGCTGTTTTCAGCCTCCACTGTTGTTATTATTTTGTGTGTTTGCTTGATTATATTTTCATTTTTTAGAGACAGAGTCTTGATGTATTTCCCAGACTGACATAGAATTTACCATGCGGAACAGGTTGGCCTTGAACTCTTGGCAGTCCTCCTGCCTGCTTCTCCCAGTGTGAGACCATGAAGTTGATGTCTCATGATTGTTCCCATTTGTGGCTAAGACCCTGCTACAGTCTAGAAATTGTTTTCCTGCTCTTTAAAAAGATTTTTGTCATGAATCTTAGCACGCAGGAGACTGGGAAGGAGCACTGCAAGGGGGGAGTCCACCTGGACTACACAGGAAGACCTTGTCTATGAATGAGATTTAATGAATATTTTCAATTCTGATTGACTATATTTTACAATGCTAACTTCAAGACATTTGTAGCCTGTTATGTGTTGAAGATTGTTCTGGAGGATATAGTCAATGATGTGGTGGGTCAATGAACAAATGCAAGTTCTACTGTGTGCAGTACACTGTCTAGTAGGAAAGTTGACAGGAAATTCTATATTCAAGGCGTTTTCAATATTGTAATGGAAACAAAGTGGAAAAACCTAATGCAAAAGCTTGTTATGGAACTCACTGGAGAGTGTCTTGGGCAAAAGTAATCTGTTCACACATAAAGATTTACAAAAAACTTGAAAGCAAAGAACACTGCTTTCAAATGATCAGGAAAAAAAAGTCCCTCCTGTTTACAAAGTACATGCTTCTTACATTTGACTTCATCTATTAGACTGAAAGACTTAAGATGATTTTAGTACAGATCTGGTCTCCTTAAAGAAAACATATAAATACTAATATCCAGAATGGAAAACTTTCCTTGGAAGGTTTTTGCTTATAAGATTCACTTGTTATTTGTAATTTAAAAAAATCTCCAGAAGTGTTTCTCCAGTTGGTCATAGTTCACAGCAGTGCCATGTTATTTGAGTGTAGATATAAATAAAATAAAAAAAATGAGCTTTATTCATTCTTTCATTGTCAAGCTAAAAACTACCTCATTCTCTTTGATGTTTCCCAAAGGTTTAGAGTTGGCACTTAAAATCAGAAAAACAAAGCAAAGAGAAATATTAAGTAATCTACACAAAGATGAATTGTTAGAACTTTTTAAAATATTACTGCTGTTTCTTATGATTTTAGGTGGCTTCTAAAGACAGACCACGAATGAAATCACAAAAACCTCCCTGTATTTCAAGGTTGACCAGTAGTAGGAATATTTGGAATCTTGGTGAGATTTACAGGTTTGCAAATGACCAGGATCCTCCCCCATATTACTTTGTATCTGAGGATTTGTTTGGTTTTCTTACATTTGGTTGTAGAAAGACCCTCTTTCTAGTTAGTTTCATCAAGGCCACATTAAATGTTTTCTCTGTCTTTCTCCCTCTATCCTTCCCTCACTCCCTTTCTCTCTTCCTACCCTCCTCTTATCTCTATGCTTGTCTCCCTCTGTCTTTCTGTGTCTGTATGTGTGTCGGAGTATATCTCATGTACTTGTAAAGTCTCCAGTGATTTTCACCCCATTTCACTGTTTCTGCATAATCATATTAGGATACATTATTTATATATTCATTGTAAATGGACTTTTCTTTCCTGCCAGCCAGTTCCCAAATAACTACACAGAGACTTAATATTAATTATAAATGTTTAGGCTTGTCTCCAGTCAGGTCTTACAACTTAAATCAACCCATTTCTACTAGTCTATGTGTTGCCCCAAGACTCATTTACCTCACTTATGACCTTCCCATGTTGCTTCTTCTGCATCTGGCTCTCTCTTCCTCCAACTCCACTCTTCTTCCTGGTATTCTCTTTTCCCCCCAAATTCTGCCTAGCTATTGGACAATCAGCTTTTTATTAACAATGAGAATAGCACATTTTCACAAATGTACAGAACGATTATTCTACAGCAATTCATCCTACTATCAGTTTGGGAACATCTTGTAGCAAACTAGGATTTTGTGAATTCTGTGTCCAAGAAAGTCTTCATATATTTTGTGTTCATAAGTTTCTAATGAGTAGATAGATATACATACACCCAGGGACTTGGGGGATATTAAGTGCCTATTTTGTATATGGTGACATCTGTTTACTACATGGTAATGGCCTTTACTACATGGCTATGTAATTTACCTAGAGGAAATTACAATTTCAAAGGAATTGGAGTATTTTTTGTATGAAAACACTTTAATAAGAGAATAGAATATATCTTAGTGATAGATTTCTGTAAGAATATAGCTAGTATAGTTGTATAAATATCTTTATTCACAGACTAGGAACCTCTTCACTAAAGAGAATCAGGAACTCCTTCACAGGGAGAATGATAACTTTAGCTTAATTTTATATAAGGAGGTTAAGACTCATGCTGAATGGCACTGTAGTATAGGTAGTGATTGTATTCATTGGTATCCATTAAAGTCTCCATTCACCAAATACTGGCAATAAAACTGTTTGTATCATCTTACCCAGAAGGAATTAAGAAATGGGTTCTGCTAGTGACAGGAAGAATATAAGACTTAGTTGGCAAGGAAAGACAAAGCATTGTTTCCCTATTTCTCACATCATAAAACATAGAGGTGCACTGGGCTTGGACTCTGCTGAACCTACCATGTAGACACAGATTTCTCTCCTTCTCTAATTAGCCATAGGCAAGACTCAGAAAGAATCACTGTCTCTTGGTCCTAGCTGACTACAGAATATATCTGAGAATGTCAGCTGCTAGGTATCTAGACACCTCCAAACAGTGGTACGTTGTTTCCCCCCTTTCCAAAGAAGATGTCATCACTTCTGCTGCTAGTTGATGGGGAAGGAAGTTGCTCTCTTGGTTCAGGCAATATGTATAGGAAATGCTGGAGTGAGTTCTAGGGTCATCCCCAGATAACCTTTCTTTATGTGCTAGAATGGCTAAGAGTTTGGACCCCAGAGCATAAATCTCATTTCAGTCACCAGCCTTCCTCACTAGTTATGTCACCTTAGCCCCTACATTTCTGAATAAAATTTGAAGTCACATTGGTTTATTCTCTGTATGATTGTAGTGGGGGTTAGATGGGCATTGAACATATTATTAATGTTTAGTAAATATTTACTGAAAAGAAAAATTCCCCCAAGAAAACTAATGGTGAGAAAACTTCTGTGAGTGCATGTATGTCTATGTCTGTGAGTAGACTAGCTCCATCAGAGAAAGATGCATTCTGGGGAGAATTGGGTTTAACATATTACTGTATAAGACCTTTACTGTAGCACTGTAGATTCATCCTCCAGTCCACTTGGAGTATTGACAGTTTTCATGTCAAACTGTGATATGTATTGGACATTTTAAGAAAAATGTGTTGGAGCAGGCCTGAGACAGCGACCTCGTAGGCCCAGGCCAATGACCTCTGCAGGAGCAGGCCCAAGATGGACTCCTGCTGGAGCAGGCCCTAGTCAGAGACCTCCAAATGAAGGAGCCACCTCTGAGGGAGCAAGCCTGAGCCAGCAACCTCTTTGGATCAGGCCAAAGCCAGGGACATATGCAAGAGCAGCCAACTAGCCAGCGACCTCAACCAGGGCAGCCCCAAGCCAGCAACCTCCGCTGGAGCAGCCTCTAGCCAGCCACCTCCATGGGAACAGGCCCAAGGCAGCAAACTCCACCAAACCAGGCCCAGGCCAGCAACCTCTGCAGGAGCAGGCCTGAGACAGGAACACCTGTGAGAGCAGGCCCAAGCCAGTGACCTCTGCAGGAGTAGGTATGAGGGAGCAACCCAAGGGAGCAGACCCAAGCAAGTGACCTCCATGGGAGCAGGCCCAAATGACCTCCAGAATCCAGAGTGACCTCTGGGAATGTCTAATGACCTCCGAGGTGACTGGAACCGTGGCCCTAACTCCAACACGAAGAGCAACCATCTGAGCCTTGGATTCACTGGTACCTGGAAGAGTGATCACCAGAATCAAACAAGCATTATTTTTCATAGCCAGAACCTGGAAACAGCTTAAATGCCCCTTGATCGAAGAGTGGATAACGAAAATGTGGTACATTTACACAATGAAGTACTACATAACAGAAAAAACATTAATGACATCTTGAAATTTGCAGGCAAATGTATGGAGTTAGAAAATATTATATTGAGTGAGGTAACCAGACTCAGAAAGACACATATCATATGTACTCACTCATGAGTGGCTTTTAGACATAAAGCAAAGAAACACCATCCTATAATACATATTCCCTGAGAACCTAGACAACAAAGATGACCCTAAGGGAGACATATGTGGATCAAATCTACATTTGAAGTAGAAAAAAAAAAAACAAGATTTCCTGAGTAAATTGGGTGCATGGGGGTTATGGGAGAGGGTAGAAGGAAAGGGAGGAGAAAGGGAGGGGAAATATGCATACATACATACATATCAATGAAAACAGTAAAAATAGAATAATGTGTAGGGAGGTAGTCCATATAGATTTAAAGATAAAGAAACCAAAAAGAAAGATGACCTTTTATGCTAAAAGTATTTTATCTTCCATGAAGCTGTAGGTTTGGGTTCTCTGACCTTAGATGCATTCAGTCTGTTTTCAGGCTTCAGCTCTCTATTTACAGGCTCAGTTGCAGTATTCATCAGAACTTGTTCATTGCTTCTCTCCTTTATTGTAGGCATGGTTTGAGGCTTAGCACTGTAAGAACAAAGAAATCAATATGAATTATTTTTAATAGGACATATCAACAAATACAACAAGATTTCCCTAAAGTAGGTGTGATTTTTGATTTAATTGAATTAGAACAACATATCCCCTTTCTAAGATGTAATGATTGTTCTAAAAGTAGGGTGTCAAAGTTCAATTAACATCAGAAATGTTTTGTTTACCATTCTGTTCTCCAACCCTGCCAAGCACAGTGCTTCCTAGAAACTGATTGCTGCCCAAAAAATGGATGGATAGGTAAGAGGATGGATGGATGGATGGATGGATGGATGGATGGATGGATGGATGGATGGTGGATGGATGGTGGATGGATGGATGGATGGCAGGCAGGCAGGGACATAGATAGTGGATGATGCATAGATGGGTACATGGACAAATGGGTGGGTGAATAGATGGATTGAAGCATGCAGAGGAGCTGAGAATTAGTAGATTTGTAGTGACTAAATTAGGCATTATTATCTACTATATCTCTTACCGTTACTACAGTGAACTGGTACTAGGCCTCATTGTTTTTGTTTCTCTTTTTGTATCACTAACCTCTCCCTCAGTACCTGGAATAGTTTTTCTTTAAGAGAGTTGAAGGCGTCTACTCCCACAATAAAGTTAAATCTGGGTTTTACACTAATATTTCACCACCACTTGTCGAAATATTCTGGATTTTCTACTCCTGTTCCACTTGCTTTTTGTTTAAATATCCAAGTTAAAGTACTGCTGGAGTCAGAAAAATATTTTCTTGCATTGTTGATAATACACATTTCAGTCCTCTGTTGAATTCTGCATATAATAATATTTTCATTGTTGGTAAACAAATACAAGACCAATGTAGAAAATGAACATTCTAGCAAAGGAATAATACATGACTTTAACTGGCTCGTCTGTCAGTCTTAGCATGACACCATGTGATTTGATAATTTAAGAATTATCTTTTGGTTTAGCAATTTCCTATAGTCAGTGGAGGATAATGGTATGATGCTGAGATGGAAGTTTGGTTCTATTTTTTCACTTCTTGTGGACCTGCTCTAGCATTTACTATCTGTGTCCAATTAAGGGGAAAGAGAACTTGAAATTCAGAAAACTCGTTCTCTCTGTTACTAAATTAATGGCTTTTCAGTGACGATGGGAAAGAATAGAGCTTCATTTCCATTTTTTTCATTAAGCCTAAGAAAAACATCTGCATTTTGCACATTTATCAGCAGTAGTGTCTCCTTGCAATATACTCTTTTCTGTACTCATGGTAGCTTATTATGATGAAAAATGCTTTGAAAAAAATCATCAAACATGTTTTTGGACTGTTACCTATTTTGGGCTTTCATATGATTGATAGGGGAAGAACCTAGAATCAAAACTGATCATTGGAACCATTAATATGATAGAGAACCTCTTTTAATGCATAGTCAGTGTGGTATGGTAGAAAAAAGAAGTTGGGACGTCAAGGGGTAATGTTCCTCTTCCTAATAGTGTTACTAAGCATTTCAAAAAACACATTTGATTGCATGTGATATAGGCCATTGTAAGATTTTTGATTGTAAAATCATGGTATGGATGAACTTTTGTAGTCTTTCACAAGCGTTAGTAGTTTCCATGACCTCCTAGTAAGTTAGGTATCTCTTTTAGATGTAATTGCCGGGCAAATTTAGAGGATTGAGAGTTCAGAGAAAAATGTCCATGTTTCTCTTGGTTTTCTTCGTGACTTATTAGTATACTCTTATTATGGGCTATTTTCACAAGGAAAATTCTTTTCACAAAAGGGTCTTGAAAGAAAAAAGATGATTCACATACTTTCTACCATAAAAAATAATTATATCCCTTCCCGTTTGCTTTTAAAATCGATGATCCCTGATTTTAAAAAGAAAAGAAATGTAGTTTTTTCAAATCTTAGCCTCCCCTTTTCAAGTCCTGGCCAGTGTGTGTACAACCAGAAGCTCATCTTGGAACTTGGTGGGGACTTTACCTCTGAGAACCAGTATGCAGGAATGATAATGCTGGCTATGACTACTGTCAAGGGTGATGCAATGTCCTTATTCTCCAACCAGGAGTTTCTTTTTGGTTCCTTTGATTGCTACTTTAATTCTGCCAGCATCTGTGTGTTTGTGGCATGATAGCTACTATTAATTGCTTGCAGATAGGGTAAAATTTGAGAGTCTCTCACATCCCCATATTAGCTGAATTTGAACACTCTGACTTTAAATAAGACACAGAGAAATCTCTACATAGGATGCAATTGGCAATATAAGTTCTGGGACATAGAAGAGGAAGTTAAAACTAAAGAGCCAAAATGTGTTGTTTCTTTTTAAGACTTACCTAATTTGAGGCTAAAATGTCTCAAATTTATTTTTCATTGCAGTGAAATATTGGAAATCTATTGATAGTAAGAGTCTGAGATATAAAGTAGAGTAAACCAGTTTCTCATGAACATTCAGCTGTTTCATCCAAAGGCTACTTTTTTAGGTTATATGATATTATAATTTTATCTTTCAAAATATTTATTCTTCTCTCTTATTTCGGCAGCACATATCCTCAAAGTTGGAATGATACAGAGCATATTTACATGGTCTTGTCAAAGGGTACATTCTTGTCACCTTTGCATTTATCTAGATTTCTGGGGAGATCTTGGAGACTCTTGAAAAGGAGAAAGCAATTCAGTTTCTTTTTCATTAGGAAAAAGTGGAGATTCTGCAAACTTGGCACAGCAATGGATCCTTTCAGCTGGATGCTAAAGAGGATGCTACTAAGTTAGCTGGTGGATGGAGTGTTTCTCTGTATTCAGTTTGGAAACGAACCCACAGGCCTTGGGTGTCATTGATAGAGCAAGTCAAAGACACAACTGTTCAATACATCAGCTTGGATTCCAGGCATTTTAAAAGTCACCATTAATTTTCACTCAGCTATTTAAGTGTCTTCTGTGAAAATCAATGTAAACTATGCAAAGTGGTTCATAGTGCCATCATTCCAAACTGTGTGCTGCAGTTTTAAATGAACAGGCCTTTGAGGTATGTCCTTAGTACATAAATTTAGCTCTTCAAGAAAGTGGGAAGTACACTTGAAAACATTGGCACAGGCAACCACTTCCTAAATATAACCCAGTAGTACAGACACTGAGAGAAACAATTAATACATGTAACCTCCTGAAACTGAGAAGCTCCTGTAAAGCAAAGAACACAGTCAACAAGACAAAACAATAGCCTATAGAATGGGAAAAAATCTTCACCAACCCCACATTACACAAAGGACTGAGCTCCAAAATATACAAAGAACTCAAGAAATTGGTGATCAAAAGAACAAATGATCCAATTTTAAAAATGGGGTGCAGATATAAACAGAACTCTCAACAGAGGAATCTAAAATGGTTGAAAGATACTTAAGAAAATGCTCAACATCCTTAGCCATCAGAGAAATGCAAATTAAAACGACTCTGAAATTCCATCTTATACCTGTCAGAATGGCCAAGATCAAAAACATTGATGACAACATATGATGGAGAGGGTGTGGGGTAAAGGAAACACTCCTAGTTGCTGGTGGGAGCACAAGCTGGTACAGCCCCTTTGGATATCAGTATGGTGACTTCTCTGAAAATTAGAAAATAACCTACCTCAAGACCCAGCAATACCACTTTTAGGTATATACCCGAAGGATGCTTAATCATACCACAAGGACATGTGCTCAGCTATGTTCATAGCAGCTTTATTTGTCATAACCAGAACCTGGAAACAACCTAAATGCCCCTTGGTCGAAGAGTAGATAAGGAAAATGTGGTACATTTATACAATGGAGTACTACACAGCAGAAAAAATAATGACATCTTGAAATTTGCAGGCAAGTGGATGGATCTAGAAAATATCATTAGGTGAGGTAACACAGACCCAGGAAGACAAATATCATATGTACTCACTCATAAGTGGCTTTTAGACATAAACCAAAGAAAAACCAGCCTACAATTCACAATCCCAGAGNCAAATATCATATGTACTCACTCATAAGTGGCTTTTAGACATAAACCAAAGAAAAACCAGCCTACAATTCACAATCCCAGAGAACCTAGACAAACAAAGAGGACCCTAAGAGAGACATACATGGATCTAGTCTACATGGGAAGTAGAAAAAGACAAGATCTCCTGAGTAAATTGGAAGCATGGGGACCGTGAAAAAGAGTAGAAGGGGAGGGGGGAGGAAGGGAGGGGAGTGTAGAAAAATATATAGCTCAATAAAAATAATTTAAAACCAAGCAAAAATTTCTTTCTAGAAAAAATTTAGCTCTTCGAACTGATTGTTGTCATATTTTTACAGATAGTATCAGGGTCATGTAAAAGAAAATTTGTGTGAGTGTGAAATCTTCATTTCTTCTTTCAAATGCTCATAGTCTTTTCTTCCCTGGTAGGCATCTCACAGATTTGCTTTTATTCATGTGCTTCAGAAAATTACAATTCTTTATTATGTGAGTGTGATTTTTTAAGTTAAATGTTGTTTCTGATTACATTACTAATTGTACTTACTCACTTTTGAAGTTATATGTTACAGATTTGCTAGGTGAAAGCTATAAGGTGAATAAATATATTTGTACTACTTTGCTGCTTACTAAAGTAGCTCTTTTTAGTAAGTACAGTGGAGGGAAGAAAAGACAGGAAAAGAGCTCCTGTAATGTTGATTGTGTGTTGTGCACCAGCTGGCCCTGAGCCAGTTTCTGCTAGCCTTTGAACCACTGCAATCACACATTGCTATGTTTTTCTTTATTCATTCTTTTTTTCCATTTTCTTTATTATTATTAAAAATTTCCACCTCCTCCCCACCTCCCATTTTCC
>LOEQ01000179.1:329638-398658 GCA_001685075.1 Bramus lutescens | reverse complement strand
GTTCTTGAAGTTCTAGCAATAGCTATAAGACAACATAAGGAGATCAAGGGTATTAGACTCGGAATCGTTATTTGCAGATGATATGATAGTGTACATTAGTGACCTCCAAAACTCTACCAAAGAACTCCTACACCTGATAAATAACTTTAGTGATGTGGCAGGTTACAAGATGAACTCAAAAAATATCAGTAGCCCTGCTTTATTCATTCTTAGAATTGGTTAGAGAAGCCAAGTAACATCATCCACACAACAGTTCTAGTATCTCCTTTTGTAGAAGAGGTCAGAAAGTATAATTACACCTCTTATATGCCCCAAAGACTATCATCTCCATTTTCTAGATAGTGTTTTCTCTATGATGGTATTCTCTAAACTGAGGGAGCATTGAGTTACATAAAGAGAAAGAATCTTAGAAAAGATTGATGGTCATGGCCATATAAATTATGTGATTCAAAAATAATTGGTGGTTCACGTTTTTAATCCCAGCACTCAGGAGTCAGAGGCAGGTGGATCTCTGTGAGTTCAAGGCCAGCCTGGTCTACAAGAACGAGTTCCAGGACAGCTAGAGCTGGTACACAGAGAAACCCTGTCTCGAAAAAATGAAGGAAGGAAGGAAGGAAGGAAGGAAGGAAGGAAGGAAAGAAAGAAGGAAGAAATTTCAATGATGATAGATTAATCACTGAGGCTAGGCAAGTAGATTCAGGTTTGAGTTTCATCTTTTGCTATCAGGTTAAGGTATTCAGCTGCTGAATCAGGTCTCATTTTCTCACACAGTATATCAAAACACAATCTTTCTTATCTGATAGCTCAAGGTATAGATGATGTGGGTCGAGTAGTTGAGAAGCTGCCCCTTGCCTCCCAAGTCCAGGGTTAACTAAAAAGAGATCTCCATCAGTCCATGCTTTGGCAGAAGGAAATGACAAAACTTTCAACCCATGTTGGCAGCAAGGTCGATGAGACACATTTCAAGGGAAAACTTACATCTTAATTCTTCTGGCATTTTCTTGTGGGGACTTCTTATCCATCTATTCATTCATGTTTCTCATTTGGAAAACATTTATGAAATACCTCCTGTGTGCATGTCTGGGCTTGGGGTTTTGCCACTGAACAACATACAGAAAATTCCTACATCTTTAAAACTTATATTCAATGGAGAAACACCTATGCTAACCATTATTTCTTACTTTTACTGAAGTGTCACAAAATATAGGTAATGATAGAAAGTTTTATTAAAATAGATGAAGTGGACCAATGAACTTTACTAAAAGGATCTAGAAATGTAGAATTCAATGGAAATAAAAGAAGAATTGAAGAAGGTATTTGTAGTCAAATATTCTGGGAAGAGGTAACAAGTGTAACATGCCCAAATGAATCACATACTTTGTAATTTGAGAAACTGAGGAACTGGTGAGAACAGACTAATAAGTGAAGAGAAAGAGAGGAGGCAGAATCAGTGTTAGGAAGCAGGCCTGGAGAATGGCCATAAAGTAGGCTACAGCAAAGAACTGGACATTCAATTAAAATAGAAACCTTTAGAGGGTTTAGAGAGAGAGGTATTTGGGGACAGAATTTTACTTTAAAGAACACTTTAAAGCAGTGCTGGATGACAGAATTTCCTATAATGATAGAATTATTCTAAATCAGCCATACCCAATAAGGCAGCCACTGATACCTTTATGGATCACTGGAAATGTAATTAATGAACCTAAAGAGCTAAAGACTTTAATTCAATACAATTTAAATTTGAATAACATCATTTAGATAATGACCAGCAGTGGCTGCTTTATAAAGAATACATGTAAAGAGGCAGAGACACAGGCAGGGCTAAAGCTTAGCAAACCTTTTTTTTTTTTTTAAAGGTTTAGATAGTAAATTATTTTAGGTTTTGCTTGTGTCTTAGTTAGGGTTTTATTGCTGTGAAGAGACACCATGACCACAAACAACTCTTATAAAGGAAAACATTTCCTTGGGGCTGGCTCACATTTTCAGAGGTTTGGTCCATTACTGTCATGGCAGGAAACATGGCATCGTGTAGATAGACATGGTGCTGGAGGAGCTGAGAGTTCTAAATCTTGGTTTTCAGGCAACAGGAAGTGAACTGTTACACTGGAATGACTTGAGCAAAAATGAGATCTCAAAACTTGCTTCCACAGTGATGCGCTTCTCCCAAGAAGCCATACCTACTCCAAGAAGACCCTATTAGTGTCACTCCCTATGGGCCAAGCATTCAAACACATGAGTCTGTGTGGGCCATATCTATTCAGACCACCCGCAGCCTGTCATGTAGCCTCTGTTAAAGCTACTCATATGCATGCTGACAATATGTAAGTGTGCTAAGGTGGTTGCTTTTCAATAGAACATTATTTGAGGGTCTGTAGGCTGTAGTTTACAGACTCCTGGTATAATTGAGATGACAGTGAACTGACTGCCCATTCAAGTTGGAGTGACAAGATTTATTGGCAGATTGCAAGTACAGTGTCAAAGAAAAGGAGGGCTCACATAACTTGTAGCCTGTGGCCTGTGCATTTGGTGAAGTGGAGTTGCCATTTACAAAGGGAGAAAAGACTCAGTAGCAGATTTTAGGGGAAAAGTGTGTTAAATTTGGCCTTGTTTTAAGATATCTTAGTCCTCCACACCCACCTAGTCCACCATCACCTGAGTCAGGTGGGAGAGCTGAAGGGCAGGAGAGCTGCCCCTGCCCATGACCAGCTGCAACACTTGGGAGAGCAGGTCCTGAACCTTTCCTGGGTCTCACAATTGAGCCAACCCTATTGGCAGAGAAGTGGGTGAGCCAGCCCCGAATTTGTGAGCTTGCAAAAGCTGTCCCCATTATTCATCTATCATGTGGTGCTGTGGGCAGTGGAGATATACACCCACCCCCATCAATGCCTGAGGGCAAAGAGCAGGACTTCTGATCTTACCCCTAATCAGCTCTAGCACTAGGGACATATTTTAGTATGGGTATTGGCAGTTACAGCACACATAGGGGCTCAACAGCCCTGCCACTGAACTTCTCTGTCTTGTTCTGTGTCAAATACTCCCTATTTGAAATGTCTTTTTTCTTTCAGTTCCTGTTGAAACCTTGGTCGTTTATCTGGTCCTGTTCAAATGTCTTCTCTTTTTGGTACATTATCCTCTTTCTGAAAGTCTTTTTGTAAACCATATTTGAAACCTTAGAATGACTCCACTGTCGTGAATGCCATTTTTTATTTGATGCCAGTTGCAAATTTAATGAACACTGTTATTTTAGACCCCCTAAAAGCATGCGTATGACATATTAATAGAATACTGATTGTGAGCATTGAGGGTGGTGTAAAACAAGTTTGTTTTTATGTACCTGTTCTTCCATATACTATTAATTGCTTGTGATTTTTCTAAGTAACTTCAATTTTTGTAGGCTTCATTTCTTTACTTTAATGTAAGATAAACAAGGTTTTATGAAAATTAGATAAGAGAGTTGTAATAAGTTTATTCATTTATTGAGATTGTTTTGAATCAGGTTGAAGCAAAAGTTTTCAATATAAACAATTTAGCAAGTGAGCTGTGTGGAAAAATTCAAAGATCATTGCTTTTCTCCATGCTTTTGTCTACTATAATGCTCATTTACCTTTGCATGCACTTTTTCTTCAATTATTTACATTGAAACACTTAAATGCTCAGTATTATGCCTTAACTATAGTTTTACACTCTGTGTTTCCTGCTGAAGTCCATTTAAATCACTGCCACTTTGGTAACTGCATGTTAGCTTCTGACTCTTCCTCTGTCCCCAGATGCTACATTATTTCGTATCAACAGAGAATCACAAAATGAGAAGGGACTGTAGGCAAAGTCAATATTTATAACTTTTTTATTAGACCTTGGAACGTCATGTGAAAAACTTATAGCTGTGCATCAAGTGGGGAAGCTGCACAGGGTGCCGAGCCGAGCCTCCTGCTAATGGCTTCGTGAAGCTCGGGCCGCAAGGCACATAGTTATTCTTTCCTGAAAGTAACTGCTGGGAGGCTGCTGGGAGAAGAATACTTGTGACAGTATGTACTGGGAAGATTTTTATTGAGTCTCTCCATTGATGTTGTCATGCGGTGTTTACTGAAGGCAGCCTTTTATTCCCGAACTGGAGATAGCACTATGAGGCATAGACTTTCTCAGACCTGTTTTGAACATATTGAATCAATCAAAGAATACGTTTCTTTGTTAGATTTAGGTTGGATTTTCTGTTTCACTTGGGAAATTGTTGTATTTATTTGTAATTTATCTTGATATTTAATAAAACTTTCCTTATTTTATTGCCTTTTAACAATTTGTAATCTACATTATGTGCCCTAATGATACGATGTATAGTTGTTCTGTTCTGTAAACTACTTTGGGGCTGTTGCCGCATTTCTTTGTTAGTGAGATGAAAAGAATTCCTACATGTAGGTATCGTATTTACTCCACTGGAGTCTTCTAGTTATCCAGCACACAACTATTCCCTAGTTTGTCTTTGGCTTCAGTTTGGCCCAGCCTAACATTAAGACCCGCAATTACACAAATCTCTCCGCTTTTGCATCTCACAGCAGAACACCCACTAGAACACTTGTTTATTGCAAAACAGTTTGTCTCCTGTTTTTATGTTTTTCCCCTTCAGTTCCAGTTTCTATGGAGGTAATTAAACCATCTCCACCAAAATAGTCCTTAAGATACTTGAATGACAAGAGAATGTTTTCATGTTATAAACACTTTTAGTTCTCATATAATTTTGGTATTGATGATTTTTCTCCTTCCAAACTTTTTCCTAAGGAAAGCAAAAAGGTACAAATATTTAAAAATGAATAAAGACAATAACAAACTAAAAACTTGGGGAAAACGTTAAGAAGAAATGTGAGAATGAGTGAATGCTGGCATGGTTACTTTCTATTAAGTAGATATAAAATTATACCATTTTATTAAACATTGTTAACTTTTGAGAAAACAATAACCATCCTAAGTGTATTATGTAATAATTTAAAGAGACTTCTGCACATATTTGTCATTTATCAGTGGCTCTGGTCTCATCATTCTGGCATAATATTCAAATCTTGCAAGGTACTTTCTGTAAGACTGAGAAAATATTAATACATGGAAGGTAACTTCCAGGTAAATGCTTCTGTAGCAAGGAACAGGCAAGTTCTGTGGGTTTAGCTTGTGCCAGGGAGTAATGCAGAGTTGTCTGTGTATTCCTTCTCGCTGGAGGGTGTCATGGCAAGAAGGGACTGTTTCCATGGAATCAGTTACTTTCTCAGGTCCTGGGGAAGATAGTAAGACTTTGTGAAGCTTTTATGATATTTCATTTTTAATTATGTACAGATTTTTCTTGGCATTCTATTTCAATGAGACTTTTGATAATTTCCATATCCACACTCATGGTTTAGATGGCAACATAACAAAGAATAGCAGTCATAGTCAACATTTTGAGTTCTTTTCTGAATGGATACATCTGTGGAGACAGCTTCCTCCCTTACTACAGTATTTTAAGAAAGCTTCATTTGCTAAGTCTAAATTTCTAAATTTCTTGGTCCAAGGAAGAGGATTAATTAAATCTTAATTTGGAAACCTCCCAAAGCAATATATAAAGTAATTGACCTTTACAAATAAAATGTTACAGCATGGGGACGGAAGCCTTGGCTGCTGTGATTATCTTCTTGTAGATGTAGGTGAAGGGAATAAAAGCTGTAGGCTTCGGAGCAAATAACAGTGTGGGCCTAATCTTTTATTCTAATATTTGCACAGTTCTAACAGTCACACAGCAAGGTTTGAAAAAGCGGGCAAAACAAAGACAACCTCTAGGTGTAGAGGCCTCTTGGAGACTCTGCTTCTTTCTTAGTGATATAGGTCCAATGGCTAATACTCAGTAGTGACAGCATCAGAATTTCATTGGGTAAATATAAGTTTTATTTTCCACTTTAACAGGGCATTTCTTGAAAGTCATAGAAGCATTTTGGAGATCCTTAAGTAAGGAGTGTTGGGATGAAATGGCTATGATTATCCCTTAATGACCTGTCTTGTTCTGCTGCTATTCCTTTCAAATCAATGGTGGACTGGTAGGATGGCATTTAGTGGTGAACCGGTGTATTTAAAATGGTATTTTGAAATAATCAGAGTCATCTTGGTGAACAGTAAGCTACTTCAGACAGAGCACATCCCAAATTTGGGGGGGGGGTCTTATTTGGATATATTTATAAAAACATTTGTCTTCTATCTCTTTCCTTTACTATTTGCTAAAGCTTTATTTTTTATCTAATTAGCTCATAGATACTACTGTGGAGCTCTTCTCTCACTTTATGAAATGCTATGGGAGATATGCAGATATTCTTCAACTGTCTGTTAGCCTCCATCTGACAGCGTAAGACCACTGACAAGGCCTATCCTAGCCTTATAAACTGGATCTAGTTGTGCGATTGAGGGGGAAAGCTGTAGGGTTTTCAGAGTACTTTAAGTATGAGTGATATTTATGTAGAAAAGCAGCATATTTAACATAGTTCTGCAAGTCCATTAAATATCTTCCTATAGTCATTTACCATTTGCAGAACACTGTCAATCAGATCTTGTTAAGGTTTAAAACATTTGATGATTTCTTATTGTTGTGATAAAATTGAATACTGCTGGGTGATAGAAGCACATGCCTTTAATCCTAGCACTTGAGAGGCTGAGGCAGGTGAATCTGCCTGAGTTTGACACCAGACTCGTCTACAAGAACTAGTTCCAGGACAGCCAGGGTTGTTACAAAGAAACCCTGTCTTGAAAGAGAGAGAGAGAGAGAGAGAGAGAGAGAGAGAGAGAGAGAACATTTGAACAATACTAAACTTAGTAATTTAACCATTTAGCTGTGTTTGTAATTCAATGACAGGAATATAGTTGCATTGTTTTCTACCATCACCATCATCCATGTCCACGCCTTTGAAATACTTCACCACTAACCATTAATTCTCCCTCTCTCTCTTGAAAGCTTCTATGTCTTTTATAGAGGACACAGATTGAAAGATGCCCAGTACAGTTGGCTCCTTATAGTCAGCATTAATTGAAGATTCACTGTGTGTTGCTAGGATATGATGAAAACCTATCATACTGACTTCTATAGCCATTATACTTGCAATATAGTGGAGCATATGAATAAAAAATAAATACAAGGCCAATCAGTCCCATCACTTTAAAAAACACTTTCTGATTCAGAGTTGGCGTGGAATTTAGCAGAAGCTGTTATTTTGCTCAAGCACTTACCCTCATTACTTAGGTCAGTTTCTATAAGCTGTGGTTGTATTGGGTTTAGAATAGATGTATCAAGTTTGAGTTTTTGTTGTTGTTTTATTGTTGTTGTTGCTTTTGCCTCAAAAAAATGTATGTATTCTGTAGGTGAAAATGAAATTTACAGACATTAATATATGTGTGTATGTATAAATTTATATATACCAGAATTTTTCCTCTTTATGACTTTCCCTGTTATGATATTTAAATATAATTATTATAATAAAAAAGAGACCAAGTTAACAGCATTTTAACAGGGCTGTTTTACCTACTCCATAATTGACATTCTGTCACTGCTCACACTTTATTTCACTTCTGCTCAACTCAATATATGGATTTTTATACAAACCATTTACCAAGCACTAGACAATAGTGCCTTTGGCAGATCAAACTTAGACAGCTAAGTTGTTTGTTGTCCACAGGAGAGTCTCATTGTATCACCAGGACAGCTTCCGTTAACAACCTAGGATGCGAATTGGTGACACTGACACTTAAAACTCAAATTATTGACGAGAACATCCCAAGTACTAAAAAGACTTTAAAATTTAAAACCTTTAAAGCCCATGCAGTCATTATCACATTAAGCAGGAGCTGGTGATGGGTCATAAATTGGTTTTCCATTTTATTTAAACAGGATCTGGCAGAATATAAATGGAATCATTGAAGTTCACTTATCTCATGATAATTCCTCACTTTTTTTTCAATATGAGTATGAAGTTGAAATTGTAGATGATCTCTGATTATTTCTGTTACACTATTTATTGGAAAATTGCTTTTAGAGGGTTCTCCAGTTTCTCTTCATATTGGGATGTCTTCTAGAAACCCAAGGATTCCTTGACATTCTCATTTTCCTGTAATGGTTTCATGCAACTCTGAAATTTTAGAAATTTAACAAATCATGATTCATACTTCATTGTCAGTATTTCTTAAAGGTTCTAGTTTGGTATTGAACAACTATTTCAGAACCATTTATACCTCAAACTTTTGGTCAAACTTTTAGCATTCTTTAGTCAGAATAGATGTTGTAAAACTTTGTTTCAGGCAGTCCACTTCTTTTTCTGTTAAACAGCTGGCATCTGACTTTGATGCATTTTTTTCATAAGCCTTCTCCAGATGACTTACAAGCTTATGTAAGTCCTTTTCATGGACATGTGTCGTTCTGATGGCTTCTCATGAAGAAATTTGCTCAGTTATCTTAGATTTATTAACGTGCTTAAGCTAGATGGAGTCCTGTGTGGGTCAATTTTGTTTGTTTGGTTTTTTTTTTGGTTTGGGGATATTCTTTGGCTCAGCTATACAGGGGGCTAGAGTACATAATGGCAGGGACTACATGGGAGCAAGCAGCAGGCATGGTGACTGGAGTGAGAAGCTAAGAAACAAAACAAAACAAAACAAAAAAAACGAAGCAGAGAATAATCCTGAGCACTTATGTTTTGAGATACTGCAGTCCTTCACTCTGCTGGGTGGAATGTGGAATCCTGTAAGACAAGTGTTGTCCACTGTGTTGCCGTCACAGCTCTTGCTGTGTTCCCCCACACATCCTGCTGTATTCCATGGACTCAGTCTATGGGGTCTAGACTACAGAGCTTTCTTTGCTCTGTAGTCTAGGATCCTTTTATCTTTTTCTCCCCGAAAGAAGGAGGTAATAGCAGCATATCTGTCCCCAGATCCAGAAGCTGTTTTGGTTTTACCAATTTGTTAATTCACTGTTTGAGATCTTGTTGCTTTCTACTTAGAGTTCTGTCTGTCTCTCCCTCATCTCTCCTTTTGTTTGTTTGGTTTTTTTTTTTTTAGGAATAAATCATCCTCCATATGAAACTAAACTTCCATTTGTGCTTTTAATTTTCTGTTCTTCCTGCTCTTTATTTTCGTTTTTCAATCTAACATCTGTATTCTCGGATATTTATGTTTTCTAAACCCATCACACCTTTTCTTTGTGCCTATCTGCTTCCTTATTCTCTGCATTCCTGAAGAAACTTTCCCTTTACCTACCGTTTCCTAAGACACTGCCTTCTTTTCTGTACCAAGTTTATCTGGAAAGTAGACTGGGCTCCTTCTCCCCGTTTGTTACCCACTGACTGCAGTTTGATTGGTTTTGTTTTTGAACATTCCTATTTCATTGTTTTGTTTAAATATTAACCTTGGCTGCATTTGAATAGAAGTTGCTGTGAATCTAGGATGCCTGAAAACGATCATGATAATTTCTTATTTAATTGATGCATTGATCATGTCTGTTGATCATTTTAAAACTCTTTCAGAGAATTATCCCATGCAGCTTGGGCAGAGAACCATTGTGCTATCACTGCAGTGAGCCCCTAGCTGTTAATTCCAATGTTTTGTGCCCTTCTGCTCTTACAGGTTCTTGTGGAAACCTACTTTTTACCCTCCTAAGTGTTTACAGATGAAACTGTTTTCAGTTTTCCCACCTTTCTCAATTCCTATTTTCTCTGTCCTCTCTTGACTCCCCTTCTTTTCCTTTTCTTGAGTTACTGTCTGCCCAAATGACAACAGTGGATCATCACATCTGTGCTGTCTAGACTGGTGATCTTACTTCCTTGTATAGATACTAACAGCCTGATTTCCATCCACAGCTAGCATCACCATTACAAACTTCCCAGTAGACATCCTTCCTTCATGTGCCATTGCACTCATGTCAAGAAGAACATGCTATTTCTCTAAAATGTCCCTGCTAGGTTCTGCTTTTCCAGCAGTCTGTACTGTATCCATCATCCTTATCTTCACCTTCAGCTTCTCTTTTGTCCTTGCTAGTGATTATCTAAGTCCCATATAGCCTATCTTAAATATCACTTCTTAATTTGCTATTCTTTTCCTATTTCCACAGTCATTAATCTTTTTTCTGGCTGTGTATGAACAATTATAATAACTTCCTCGCTGTCATTAGTGGATCCTACACAGTGGTGGAGTATTGGTTTTCAGGCACAGCTTCAATAATTTCACTATTCTTTAAAGCCTTCCAAGGCTCCTCATTGACCATAACCAAATGTAAAGACTTAGCGTGAAATTCAAGACACTTGATTAAGGACTCCTGCCAGCATTTCCACCTCAGACCCATCATTATTCCTCAGATTCATCATGTTCCAGCTAAATGGGGCTGCTGGCTGTTGTTTCCCAGCCTCATGACTTATGAACTGGGTGGGGGGGATTCTGCCATGTGTGTCCCAGCTTATGTAGATCCCTCTTGTTTTAGTTACTTAAATTTAGCATGGAACTATAACTTCAGGTTTCTACTTGTTTGTATCTCACCTAATCAAAGTGTGTGTGCGTGCGTGCATGTATGCGTGCGTGTGTGTGTGTGTGTGTGTGTGTGTTAGAAGATGGCTGTAGCTGATTTTTATCCCAATACTTTGTGTTACAAGCTTTCCTTTAAAATATCTGCTCTATTCTGGTCTGGAACAACTTCCATGTTATTGTATGCCCATGTTTATCTTTCTAGCTTGGACCTTCTGTGAAAAATGCTATCCAATCTTTGAATTAATGACAAATTAAATGCCCTAGAATCTTACTCTGGATTTTTTTTTTTTTTAGTTTTGCTTGCTTTCAGTGTCCACCGGCTATTAACTCCAAATTATCTCCCTGCTGTATTGGAAGAAATAAAAGTTCTCATCGGAAGTAAACAATAGTGCCAGTCTACTTGAGACTGTTAATGATTTACTTATAATGCCAGCAGACACAAGAAGGCTGGGGAAATTAAATGTACAGCATCATTACCTTTCTTGTAGGCATTGCTGGAAATGGCATAGTGCTTAATACAACATTTTCAGAGATGAAGAATATCCCTTTAGGACTCTACATGAGAGTCTGGATAACAGATAACTTTTACTGTTTATGCTCCCTTCCACAAGACATTCTTTGGTGTTAACTAACACGAGTTTAGATAGATGTTCTGCTGTATCTCCCGGTGTCTTTGCAGACAATTTTAGTCATTTTTTTCAGTTATATAAACTTTATTTTTAGAGAACATGACTTAAAATGTTCATTAAAGTAACAATTATTAGTAATTCCCAGAACTATTTGTTACTGACAACTCCAAGGCTATTGGGTACAGGAGTCTGAGTACCATGTTTACCAGGATGCCTAGAAATTCCCTCCCAGTGCCAAAATCCAGATGTTACCTCCATGCCATTGGAATTGTTGTGTTTTCAAGTAACTGAAATGAATATGTTCTAGGTGAATTTTATTTGTATGTAGGAGGCATTTCATAAAATAGTTGGCTTGATTTGATATGTTGTAGCAGTGGAAGGGAAGTTCAAGGGAGACGGAGGAGAACCGAGATCCAGAAGTGTAAAATGAGCTGTGAAGTGTGATATAAGTGCAAATTCCGCCTGCGGCCTAAGACCTGGCACTCCCACCGCTGCTGCCCTCCCTCCGCTTCCTATAGGAAAAGACTGTACTTCTTGCAGGGCAACAAAGACTTTTGCTGAAAGGTCAGGCCTCTGCTCTCTCAATTCAACTTTGCTTTTTTTTCTGTGCCCCTTCAATATTAAATGTAAAGTATTCTACTGCAATATTGAATTAAATGGTATGTCCCAGCAGTTTTATACAAAGTGTCAACGTATTTGACCCTCTTAGTGCCTTGTTTATAACGTTAGTTGGCATATAGCAGCTAGAGTCATGCATGCACATGTGTAAACAATATGAGGTTTGTTATGCTACCTTCATTTTAGTCAGCTATAGAATCAGGTCAGACACTCTCTATGAGCTTGTTCATCACAAAACATGCCAGAGCCTAGAACTCTGCAGGTCAGCCCACCAGGAAGGAGAAATGATAAAAGGTGAGGGAGAACAGGATGATCTGGGACTCTGAGCAAGGATTTCTATCTGTTCTCACTGTCTTCTCCCCAGGGATGCAAGTGCAGCAGAAACTGATACCCCCATCAAAGAGCTCGACATACATGTGGCTGAGGTGTCATCCCTGGAAAATCAAAACAGATACAAGAGTGATAGCTGCCACTAAGGTGATGGAACAGCAATTAGTGACAGCATCAAGCTGCCCCACTGCCTCCCTTCACATCTCAGAAGAGTGTCCCTCCTATTCCATTCTAACTGTAAAATCATGGGAAGGCTTCTATCCTGTGTGACCTTAAACACATGGAGAAGGAGGAAAAGAACATTAGCCTGACCCGGTTGCACATCACAAGCTGCTATAACAACAAAGCCTTCTATGTCGTTTCTTTTTATATTCAAAACACTAATATTCTATAGACCAAACTTTCTCAACACCCTCACAATACAAAACAGCAATGTTACAGCTGTCAGTAGTGCATATAATTGTGTCATTAATCCCACTGTGCAGCTGAGGGCCCTTTAACATGGCTCATCGTATTTAAGGGTAAAGAAGTCTAATAAGCAGTAGTGATAATGAATACATGAAGGTGTTAGGGGAAACTTCTTTCAAAGTTTCATCATTAATTTATGACATTGATTCTATAGTAATACTTTACATTATAATGTAGTCTGATTCAATGAATCAAGCAGGGAGGCACTGTAAGTGTGTTATTAGGTAGCAGTCCTTGCTACCTTCATGATTGTATGAAGTGAATGCTTCTGGGGATAGAATTTTAGACCCTGACAGTTGGGGATTGATATGTATTCCCATGTATGCTGCACATAATAAGTAGCATATGACCCTTTGAAAACTCTAGAACCATGAACTTTTCAGTTACTTGTACATGTTATAGAGGAGGGCCTGTAGTTATCAGCATGTGCATTAGTAGCAAACCTTTGCCCTTAAACTTTCACGTTCTTGATTCATTATTCCCTGCCAGAAGAGTGGCCATCATGGCCAGCATACATCATCAGTGTAGTTCACTGCCATCAGAACAGTGTCTTTGTTGACTAAAAGAAAAAAAAATCTCGGCAAATACTCCAACCCTGCTGGGAACTTTCAAGGCTCTTTTATTGTCTATTGCTAGATATGATTTGACTTTCTTTTCTATAATCAACAGTATAAAACAGGGAAAAGATCATGTTTCATCAAATTGCTTTTCCTCTGTCAATTATTTTCTGCCCTGAGTAAAACTTTAGCAAACTTCCGTCCTCATCCTCCTCTCTGTCTGTATTTCACCTGGTCTGCTGAGATTTTACCTATGTGCTGTAACAATACCCCTGTCCGATTGTAGGCACTCCTTGTCTTTGTACCGATAGCCTTGTTAGTTGAGTAAGCACATATTACCACCTTTGTGTTAGAATTAAAGGATGAAGACTCTGAGTCGAAGGTGCACAGCTTGCCTGAAACTATTGGCTGCCTACCTGCATCCATACCCATTCTGCCTCCTAGCTTTCAGACTGTACCATGGTTGAGGTTGTACTCCCTGCCTGGAGACATGCTTGGGAAAGGGTCCTGATTTTTTTTTTACCCCTCAGGGTTCTTCATGATTCATCTTACAATTGTGTTACTGCTTTAGCTTGTGCCAGTAATGATGAATGTCATGTATAAATGATACAATTCTAGTAAACAAATGTGAGAGAAAGTCTGCTAAGACCCTTTGAGGAAGGGTTTTTCTCTGATTAAAAGATGACATAAAGTATTAGTCCATTTTTTTCCCATCAACAGTGTCGTTTGTATATGTGCTGAATAGAACTGTGACTTCTATTTTGTAATCAAAATGGAGTAATCCTCTGATGATAACAGAAAATAGTGGAAATATCCTGTTATATTTATCTGTCTGTCTAGTCACTCTAAAATAGCCCTATGTTTGGGCCCTTCATGTTCGGTCAGCCTGTGGTCCATACTCTTGACTTAGAACTAAGGAAGCTTTCTAAGGCCTTTTTGTGTGTCTTGTAGAATTGTTCCCAGATCTTTTTGCTACAGTGTTTGGGGATAAGTTAGGTTCCTCCTAGCAGATTCACTCTTAAGAGGTTTGGGAGAGGAAACAGAGTGAAGATTGTCTTTGTGGTTTAGTTGTTTTGTTGGTAAGTATGGGGAAGAGGGTTTTACCATAGCACTCCAAGTCACTCTCTAACATTTATAAGAAATCATAATAGTCTTGGCAATCTTCCAACCCCTCACTTTACTAACTGTGACAGGGGTAGTAGTGTGTGCCAGTAATAGATCACTGTTCACATAATGTCTAGGAATTATTCCTTGAAAACCCAGCTTACTCCCTCTTCTGCCAATGCTTCCTATATTATTCTGAGTAGCATATTTTCTATATTAAATCATTTCTAAATAAAACAACAAAAGTGTTTTCTCTTACCTACTTAACACTTGCAGTTAATTTTAGGATACTTGAGGCAGAAATAATCCTGGTAAAGACAGTCATATACATACTAAAGAATAGTTATTTCTTGAACCAAATTATTTAACAGAAATCCAATCCTTTCCCTATGACACTACAACTATAAAGTCAATAAGAATTATGTTTTTTTTTGTATTTCTGGAAGATGACTTTCTACCTGTTATTTTATTTTCTTTACCCTTCCCTATGTCATCTAAATTATTCTGATACACACCCCTCCCCCACATACACACACCTGTCATCAGTACCTTGTCTTTCTAAACACAGGTCTTTTTTTATTCTTATTCTTTTTGAGAATTTCATGCATGAATACTGTATTTACATCATTTACACCCTCCTTCTGACCCCTTCAGTTCCTCCCGTGCCCCTCAATTCCCTCTCCAATTCAATGTAGCTTGGATGTATAGGTGTTTATGGCTGACCACTTGGGATTAGATAACGTATCAGGGGTCTTATCCTGATTCTCACTCTCTTAGCAGCCCGCCATTGATTGCCTGTAACTCTTCATTTAGGGGCATGGCCCTGTGAAATCTTTGTTGGCATGTTGTCAACTAGTGGTGGCATTATTTAAGTCTTGTTTAGGCAGCCATATTGTTTATATCTCAAGGGGTAGCTTTTTTGTCATGTCTATAAGACACTGTCTAGCAGCAGATGTCCTGGGCCTCTGTTCCTTACAGTCTTTCTGCCCTGTGTTCCCTGAGGCTTGGGTATAGGGGTTGTAGTGCAAATGTATCAATTAGGGCTGGCTACCCCAACTCCATAGACACATATTCTCTGCATTTTGAGCAATTGTAGCTTCCATGTGCGGCAAAAAGAAGTTTTCTTGTTGAAAACAACACTCACCTGTTTAAGTATTTCGACTATAATTAGGAATTCTATTAGTTTAAAAAATGGCTGTAATAGATTCTCCTCCAGGGTCTTTGACTTCTCCAGTCATGAGTAGTTAGTTGGCTAGATTTATAGTACAAGGAATGAATTCAGACCTCTTGAGGAGGTTTTAAGTCCAATTAGACAGCTGTTGGTTACTTCCAGTATAATAGTGCAACTATTGAACCATTGGGGTTATCTTGCCAATGATATGAGGGAGGAAATGAGAAAAATGAGGAGGGTGATACCTTTGAGGTAGGCAGAGGGGAGGGTATTATAGAGGGAGTAAGAAGGGATAAATGATATTAAAGATATGCTTGAAAAGTCCTTATGGAAACGTTTTATAAGCTTACTTAAAAAATACATGCATTCATGCACACATTTTTTAATTAAGTCATAGTGTATGGGGTGATATTGCTTCCTCAAGAATCGTAGACTCTAACAAAAAACATGAATGCCAGACATGAGAGACCTTCCTTCCAGTTGTTGGTCAGCAAAGTTCAAAAGAATCTTCTAGCAGTATAGACTGTTTCCATTGTCCTTAGTAGCCTCCCAGAACTTTAAAGCAAGTTTCTATTGCTGTAGACACCACACACTGTGGACACAGGATTAGAAAGAATGGAACTGGAACTGACTTGGAGTCCTCTTTCCTGAGAACCTACCTCTCCTAATACCCGAAGGTGCTGTGTAAGCTGCCGAGGACAAAAAGCACTCAGTAGTCCTATGTGTGTGGGAACCATGACATGTCTCCTTTTCTCAATACTGGCATCTCCCTCCGTCCCTCCGTCCCTCCGTCCCTCCGTCCCTCCGTCCCTCCCTCCTTTTGTGAGGTCTTAGTTGACCTATACTTCCCAGAGCCTGTCTGTACCCACTGCTAACAGCTTCCCTGCTCTCCTCACAGCCTTTTCAATTATTCATTTAGACTTAGCTCCAATATGACTGAAAAGTGGAATTTCTTTTTCTTTCTTAGCTGACTTAACATCTTCTTCTTACATAATTATGGCCCATATCACCTCATATCATAGCTACTTGTTTTTCTACTTAGGCCTCTGTAGGAAGAAAGTCCAGATTATACCCACCTTTGTGCCCACCATGGGACATTGTGTCATTCCAGGACAGTTTCTTCAACAGAAGGAACACTAATTGCTTTAGTCAAGACTTGCACAGGGCACAATATTATACTTCTAAATCTGGTCATTTAAAATCTTATGATATAATGATATTTTATTTCTTTTAATAAATAAAGCTAGCCTAAAGATCAGAAGGGCAAAGCTAAGCCACTAGAGGTCAGGCAGTGGTGGCACACATCTTTATTCCCAGGTTTTGGGAGATAGTGGCAGATGAATCTCTGTGAGTTCAAGGCCACCCTGGGCTACACACATCAGTTCAGAAACAAATTTAGGTTGTAGCGGCTCACACCTTTAATTCCAGTACTAGGGATTCATATGCCCTTAATCACAGCATTAGAGGGAATATATAAGGAGAGGAGAGGGGCAGAGTCTGTTTAGCCTGCAGTCTCCCAGCCTTGGTAGAGATAAGACTTCTCTAGTGGCTTGGCTGCTTTGCTTTTCTGGTTTTCAAGTTGAACCCCAATATCTGACTTTGAGTTTTTATTATTCGTGCTGCACTAGGATGTGTTTCAACTTTCATTCTTGAGCCTTAAGTATTATAGAAGATACCTCAAACATTATTTCTCTAAATCCTATTCGAAATCTGTGTCCTGAACACCTATGGCATTATGTGATCATGTTCTAATCGGTTATTCATACTGTAGTATGAGTTTGTTTCTCAGTGCCGTCTAGATAATTGTGATTGCTGATTTAATGTGTGATGTCCTTATGCCTGTGACTAGAGGATTACATTGATTCCCTCACAGATTGGGGAGGTTATTTTGATATAAATCAGTTTACCACTCACTAAATGCCCTCACTGTCTGTAGAACTGTCACTTTGTAATGAATGCACCTTTGTTATTAATGGAGCTTTGTTGCTACTTTAAGGCACTTGCTGTCCATCTCCATCTCTGCTGGGTCTGTCTTTAGACTTCCATTTTCTTTTTTTATCTAATGATTCTTTCATGCGTATTTTTCTTCTCTATCCATTCTTTTAGCGCATCATCCATGCTTATATTTTGCTTAATTAACAGTTTTGCAGCTGTATTCAAAGCTCATTAAGCATTGCTAATTGTTCCTACTTGATTTCTTCCCAGGGTTTCTGAAGAAGTTAAGTAAAACTGTACGCATGACACCTTGGTTTACAGGGGTCATCTTGACTCCTATAAAACAGATAAGTATGCAGTTTTACTAAATTGTGTTTCCTCATAGTGAGCCATATACACTGCAATACCAATTTAATATGACTGAAAAACAGGGTATTATTAGTGTTAGAGAAAATAGTTTTAATTTTTAAAAATAAGAGTTTGTGATACCTTGGAAATATGATTTAAAATTTTATATGCTAAAGCAAGAAACATGTTTTTCTTCAAGGTAAAGAAAAGAAAAAGCTAATAGCTGTTAAAGCAGTTGTCAGGGACACATGAACATTCAGATAAACACCCATTATTACTCTATTGTTTAAGTTGAGGCTTTAAATACAGTAGCATTTGAAAAGGACTTTGCCACTCAAAACAATGGCACCTCATCCTCCTTGAAGTTGAAGACCTGGGAGTTCTGATAGATAATATGCTGAGAAATATGGGAAGCACATTATTTTTAAATCAAAAGAGGAACAAAGAACATGGAGTAGTTTTCCCTTTTTGCAGCTGCCCTCTGGTGGCAAAGCTGCTTAAGAGGGGCCAGCCTGAGCCTTGGCTGTGCTTTCGAAAGGGAGGCACAGACTATTGGGCCTCCTAATTACATTCTGCTTCCCAGCGGCATCTGTTCTTATCATAGCAGCTCCAGGCTCTACCCGCTCAGTCAATACTTGCATATTAGCAGGAGACAATCGATAGAAAAATTAAAAAGGAAAGTCAAGGTAATTAGGCTAAAGCTGCTGCTTATGAGTTTTCAATAATTGCTTTAGCTTCCTCTTGTTTCCTCATCTCCAGAAAAATGGGGCCTGATTGAAGGACTAGGTCGTGTTTGACTGAGGACATGTCAGAATTATACAAAGGCAGGCAGGAAATAAAATTAAGCTGTATTTGTCTTAGAGTAGTAGAGGGGGCTTTGTATGATGGCAGGGGAAGAATAGGCGTTGATTTCCGTGCTCCCTTTAGCAGCTGTGCCATTGTCGGTACCTGTTTCATGGCATCAGTTTCTGCACCACTGGCAGGACCCACTCAGAAGCACCGTGACATGTCATGTATTTAAGCTCCAGAGGAGGATAGGAGATGAATTTCTCCTAGAAGCTTCCAAATCTTTCTGGAAATTAAATTCTATCTTTTCACAACACTATGCACTAAGAAAAAAATCTCCTGGTTCCAAGCCTTTGTATGCCTTCCTTGAGCGTTCTCCTCATTGCACAATTGACAAGGACCATGGCCCACCTAAGAACACATTCTGAATGGATGCTATTTATTTGCTAGAACAGGGAGCCAAGTGTTGGTTTTCACCTGCATGGGCATTTGTGTGCCCTGGTTCTGGAAATACATCTTCTAAACAGAGGTACCTAGTGTCTTATTGTTGCATGTTATGTTGGTATCTACCTTGTATGGGAAGGAAATACCAAAGGAGCCCCTCTTTCAGAAGTGATAAATCTAAAGAAATGGGATAGTTCAGTTATAGAGATACTTCATGTTTTATGTCCATTTATAATCTCCATATGCACTATTTCTGTCAGCTTAAAGCACTTTATAAACTTTATAACCAAATTATGTACTTTACATCATTTCATTCACTGTTGATATGTAGCTGTTAAACATCTGCCAGATACATATTTCTTGGAAGAAAAAATATAGAAGAGAATTAGATCTTGGTAAATATACTATGTCTAAAGCATTATAGAAGAGCCCACTGGCAGAGAAAATAATGAACTCTCATCACCTTCCCCAAATTTCTCTTCTCTTCCTTCCACCAGTGTTTGTCAATCAGAAGTGAGTGATAATACCTGTGGTTGGCTCCAGAACAGTCTGATTTTATAACTCTTAAGCCTTTTATTACATCATTTTTTTTAAACTCAGACTTTTCTTTAAAGGACTCTAGGGCCCTGATTCTCAATGATCCTCATGCAGTTTCTCATGTTGTGGTTACCCCCAACTATAAATCAGTTTTGTTGCTAATTCATAACTGTAATTTTGCTGCTGTTATGAATTATAGTGTAAATGTCTGATGTGCAGGATATCTGATATGGGACCCCCCAAGAGATAATGACCCACAGGTTGAGAACAATGGCTCTAAGGGTTGATGTAATGTGTAAAGCTACTCTTCACTCAGTGAATTCAAATGTAATTGCTGATATAGATGCAAAATGTGGGTGAAAGGGTAATATGAGGCACAAATAGAGCCAGACTTGTTGAGAGTTTTTACTATGATCTACCTTCTGTCATTCTACCACTGCTGGAGTTTGTGTCTGTCAATCTTTAAGACTTCTAACAAGGGACAGCTGTCGTGATAGGTGGTCTGAGTGTAACACTTGTATAGAATTGTGCTAGGGCTTTCAGAAGACTCCTGTTTCTTGTCAACCTTTGGCTGAAACCAGGGATATATTCAACAACTTTTATGACTTTCCTCAGCCCTCTTAGCCCCACCTCTTGGCCTTTTTCCATTCTTCCAGGGAGTCCCCAGTCATGTCACTCCCATTCCATTACCCTCTCTTTCTGGTCTCATTATGATCTCTTCTTTTGGAGTTACGAACTGATGTTTTTAAGCAGGGGCAATCAATGTAGCCAACACTGGACCTGTAATTTGCAATCCTCCTGCTTCAACCTCCTGATTGTAGGTGTGTGCCACCAGGCCTAGCTCCAAGGAGGACAGTATATCATTGTTCTTTATTTGTTTAGGATTGGGAGTATAAATATGGAGGTCAGAATAAAACTTTTGGGAATTGATTCTCATCTTCCACTTTCTTAGTCTATGCTGTGAATTCCAGGTAACCTGGCCTGTGAGTCTCTAGTCAACTCTGCCTCTACCATTCATCTCCAGTAGTGGGGTTAGGATTACATATGTGAGCCAAAACATCTGGCTCTTTACTAGGAATGGGACTCAGGTCATCAGGCATGTATCACAAGTGCTTTTACCTGTGAGCTATCTTTCTAGCCCCAGGGAAAACTCTTGAAAGCTATTTTTTTCTCTCCTCATTGACTCATTTCTTTTCATAATTCTAAAGGAAGATTTATATCCCCCCTCTTCCTTCTGTATTTATTGCTTCCATCATAGCTCCATATTCTTTGTTTTTAATGTTTCTATAAAAATCTGGGTGCTAAATACAAATAACCATGATGGATTAGTATGTCACCCTTATGGTGATGTAATTATATAGTAATAACTTTGATTCAGGTTTAACTACCTGCTTTGACTTGCAGGATGCTGCTTTTTTCCCTTCTCTCTCTAACTTAAAACAGTTCAGTTATGCTTTTAAATTAACTCTATAACCTTCAGTGAATTATGCAAATTTACTGTTTAATTTTTATTTAAGAATAAGAGGTATTAATAAATGTATGTCCATAAGGCATGCAGAATGATACAGAAATATGAATGACAGAGCTTTATATGAAACAAAGATGTGTACAATGACATGTGATTGCAGTTAAAATGTTTTTAAAGGCCAAGAATAAAGTGACCATAATATTGTTTGTTTTAGAGCCAGTTCCTCCTCTTTCTGTCATTTCTTAATATGAGGTACTAACCACAATGTACAATTATTTTATTGCTCTTTTTATTTTGATTTTGTTCGTTTGTTGCAGTGGAAGACATTTTTATGGAAAAGGCCCCATGCTGGCCTTCTCTACATTATATATCCTGTGTCTAAACACCAAGCGCCTAGCATTATGGAATCTTTCAGTAAATATTTGTTGAGTGACTATGTTTACTTCTCTTTTTTTGTATTTTTCAATGATGTTAATGGAAAATCACTATTTAAATTGATGGAATGAAGAGTGTTGTTTTGTAAGTTCTGCCTTATCCTTCTTGAAGGCATGTTACTGCTTTTTAATTCAAGGTCAGGCATCAAAAAAGAAGGGCTCCTCACATTATATATTTGCTTGATATGACCCTTCCAACATATAATGCAATTGTGTGTGTGCATGTGTATTCCATTTAGAAAATGGGTAGGTTAATTTTTCAAGTTTAACTCATGAAAGGCTTTCTCTTTTGGTTGTGAGAATTCTAAGTTCCAAGAAACATGGAAAGTTTTAAATATTTTCTAGTTTAGTTTTACTTTTAAACATCATTTTAAATAATAATGTATTATTCTTGCACCAAATTTTAAAGACTTGTAGCCTTTGCTGATGAATCTACAAGTGCATTTAGTGATTCATTAGCATCAATTTTCCAAATTCCAGATTACATACTAGTATGTTTTCTGCTTACTAAGCAACAAAGCATCTCCTCAAAGACTCAGTTTTCTGTCAGTCAACCATGAAGGCACATACTTCATTGCCAGAAGATCTGCTTTCCAGTAAAGCTTGTCACTCTGTGTTGAGGTGCACACAGTTCTCTGGCATCTCCATCACTCTGTGCTCATTTTTAAGAATCCTCAGTGCAACAGAGTCCTAATGACCTAGACAAGCTCTCATAGGAGGATTCAGTGCAGCAGAGTCCTAATGACCTAGACAAGCTCTCATAGGAGGATTCAAACAGAATGCAGAAGCCTTTTTCATCTGCTACTGAAAACTTAAAAAGTCTCAAGATGAACCCATCTTTCCACATGGTCCTTCATTCAACTACCACACTGATTGCAAGAAATTTTATCATTTGCTGACAAGTCAGTGCAGAGTTCTCCCTTTTCTGAAGAGAGTATTCCTGAAGCACTTTGAAAAGCAAGGAAGATGAGGAACAAAGTAAATTAAGAAAAGTTCAAGGTCAGAAGAGCAGGTTTACCCTGGGGACATCATGATTGAGGTGTGCTCAAGCAGCACCCAGAAAGGGATGTACCAGTGACAGACATGTACTAGGATCTCCCGGTGGCATCTTGTTGCTCCAAAGGCCTGAAACTTCTACTCTTGGAGCCCTTATTTCAGGTTTATTCCAAGCTACTGGTGATTCCATTTTCTGAAACACTGTTATTACTTTATATTAAAGCCTGTTAATTTGTTTTTGTATAAGATGGGAATGTATCGCAGTGAATACATGGAAAGACTCACTTCTTTAAGTAGGATCCAGAATAAGGACAACTGCAGGCCTAGTAGAAGAAATGGCATACATACCCTGTGTTTCTCTAACAGCAGGGTGAGCATTGTGGTAGTTAATAGAACTGCTTTATTTTCACATAGGAAACACATTCAGCACATTTAACATGTAAAAACTCCATCAGGGTTAGTGGTTTAATTGTTACTTTAGAACACACCAGAGTTATACTCAGGAATTGGCATGCTGTGAGGGTTAAATGAAATAATTTATGAATTGGCTCTGAAATTCTATGCATTGTAGTGTATGTTAGTAAATTCTTATGTATGGATTGCTCTAGTCAAAAGTAAGTCTGATTTAAACTATTTAGGGTCAGACTGAACATAACCTTGACTCCGTTTAGCTCCCCTCTCGCTTACCCTTAGCCTTAACATAACTGTTCCTACTCTGAGGCAATGCTTTGTAGCATGAATAATAAAAACTCAGAGACAGAAATTGTGGTTCAGCCCAAAAATCAGAAAAGCAAGGCATCCAAACCATTAGAGAAATCTTACCTCTACCAAGGCTAAGTGACCTCAAACTCAGCTAACTAAGCCTCTCTCTCCTCTCATTTTATATTCCCTCTAGTGCTGGGATTAAAGGTGTGTGACTCCCCAGTACTGGGATTAAAGGTGTGAGCCACCGCCACCTGGATTTGTTTCTGCATTGATCTTGTGTAGCCCAGGGTGACCTTGAACTCACTCTGTCTACCAAATCCTAGGATTAAAGTGTGTGTCACCATTACCTGACCTCTAGTGGATTTAACTTTGCCTCTGGTCTTCAAGCAAGATTTATTTATTAAAATACAAATAATATACCAATATAGTGCTTCGAATCTGTATAGTTCAGCAAGAAAAACCAACAGTAAAGGAAAATATTACTAATTTTTTTGCCTACTAGCTCCCACCACATAATTGCATCATCTCCACTGTGAAAATTGGCTCTTTCTGGTTTAGAATGACTCATTAACTATTTGCTCCTTGTTCTACAGAAAAAGCACAATCAGTAGAGTCTTGGAAAGGAGGCTAGTAGTTTCTCTCTTCCTGTGGCTATGTGTCTTAACCCTTCCTTCCTGTAGTCCAGCTCAATTTCCAGACCTGGGAAGTGCAGACATTTGTTGTTGGAAGTGCTGCAAGTCCTGCATTTCTCCCCAATGCTTCTTACTCTGATCAGTTATTGCACTATCATCTTTCTTCCTGGCTTTGAATTTCCACTAAAAGAGTAAACCATTTGGATTATAGAATGAAACCAATGGGATTTCATATTAAAATTTTGCTACTGAAAATTACTTAAGTTTGAAGAAAGATGCCCCATCTTTGAAATTATAACTGCTTTTCATTAATATTTGTCAGTAATCTAGAGAAATAGGAAGAGATAGCACAGATTTCAGGCAGGGGAAGTCAAGACTACCAATGAGTGACCTTCAGTCATAAGAGGGACTATGTGATGTCCCAGATGAGGAGGTGTATTTGTCAGTGCTCTCTAGAGGAACAGAACTCAGACTGTGTGTATATGTCTGTATATGTGTATGTGTATATGTGTGTGCATATATGTGTATATGTGTGTGTATATATGTGTGTGTATAATATATATTATAGATATATGGGTTTTATTAGAATGTCTTACAGGCTGTGATCTAGCTATTCCAACAATGGCTGTCTAGCAATAGGAGGTCCAAGAATCCAGTAGCTGTTTAGCCCTTGAGGCTAGATGATCTTCAGTATATATATGCCAGGATCCTGAGGAAGTAGGTTCTAATGCCAATGACGGAATGGGCTTGCTAGCAAGAGCAAGCAGGCAGAGAGAGAGCAAGTTTCCTTCTTTTATGTCTTTTATATAGGCTGCCACCAGAAGATGTGGCCCAGAGTAAAGGTGGAACTTCCCATCTCATAGATCCAGAATAGTTGTGGGTCTTCCCACTTCAAATGATTTAACTAATAAAAAAAAATTCCTCATAGGTGTGCCCAGCCAGTTGTGTTTAAGTTAATTTCAGGTGTAATCAAGTGGACAACCAAGAATAGCCATCACAGGAGGAAGCATTTGAGAACTGCATTGGACATTCATTGGAAGCTCCTATGGAATCCAACAGGTCATTGTGTCTATTGGTAAGATTTATTATAGTAATAAATATTGTAACGAATAGTAATAAGTAATAACATGACACAACTGAATGGCATGGGAATGGGTAGCTTCTGCAGAAGCCCTTGTGCAGGCTTCCTCATGGTTCCTCTCTTCCTTGAGAGGACCACCCATAGCATACATTTCCTCCAGGCTCTGAAATATATATAAGTTTTCTGAGACAGGGTTTCTCTATACAACAATCCTGGCTGTCTTGGAACTCACTCTGTAGACAAGGCTGGCCTCTAACTCACAGAGATTCACCTGTTTCTGTTCCTTAGGGATTAAAGGTGTGTACCACCATTGCCTGACTGGATTAAAGATATTTAACCTGTGTTTTTGGTTTTCGTTTTTTGTTCTTTCGAGATAGTGTTTCTCTGTGTAGCCCTGCCTGTCCTGGAACTCACTCTGTAGACCAGGCTGGCCTTGAACTCAGAGATCCACCTGCCTCTGCCTCCCAAGTATTAGGATTGAAAGCATGCATCACCATCCAGCTCTCAACCTGTGAATGTAAAGCCAAACAGTCAGGTTTTTAATGCTGTGAGGAATCCAGCTTCTAAATCTGGTATCTGAAGGGTATGTGTTGATGGTGTGTTGAACTCTTACAGTGGCCAGATTTAAGAAGACCCACTTTGGGAAAACACAGACTTTTCTAAAAGATGAATCAGAATATTTGGATGGAAATTGTTAGTAATTTATCTCCAGGCTTATTTTGGAAGAAAGTACTTATTCCTTGAATTGGTTTATGTAATCTTTTGAATGTCATGTTCTATAAATGGGCCTCAAATATTTGGAAGTCCAGCATATTTCATGATCACAAAGGCACCTTTAATTGCTTCCATTAAGTTGTGGCCTATCTGTATCTTTTTCTGACAAAGTGACATTTATAAATATTTTTCTCATAGTTATTTGTAATTGCACTAGTGTTCACCATTTTCAGTGTTACAATGAAATCATTTGATATTCCAGTCACATTTCTAAGCAGATGTACCAAATTACAGCTTAAGGCTTCTGTTAGAATTGTGAAGTTCGAATTAGTAAAATATCTGGGGTGGGATAGGTTAGCAAGGAAGGACCTGAGAGAACACATAGCCCAAAATAGTTTGATATCCCCTTGTTAACATTGCCCCCACCGAAGCTGGACTCATAAGCATGTATGGGCTGTCACATCTCCTACAAACTGGTTTCATTTTGTTTTTCCTTTTCATTTGAGTTTAACTGGGTTTCTCTGGCTGAATTCAATAGGAAGGCAGAAGTTGGATGGAGGATGTATGTAAGCAGATGAGTTCATGTAGAGCAGTGTTGTGACTTGGGTGTTTGTGACTTGTCTACTTCCATCCAAACCACAACTTCATGTACAGATCTTGCCATATGGGCTTTTTCTTTTCTCTTAAAGCAAATCTGTAATATACTCACTTGTAACTTTCCAGTTTTTCCAAGAGCCCTTGAAACTGTCCTCTTGCATACTGTTCCTTTCTTTGAAGTAACTGTTGCATCCTGGGACGTTTCCAGTTTATTTTAAGACCTACATCTAAAATCTTTTGCCAGTAAGCCTTCCTTTTCTTAGAGGAACATTTGTGTTTCTTCAACACTTACATATTTAATTTTTAGTTGCTCTATGAGGGGAGCTGTGTGGTCTAAAAGAAAGAATATGTGTGGTAAAGTATTAACAGTTTTACTCACTACTATTCTTGCTGCTACTTCAGAGATTTGGTGTTCTCAACATTAAGTGAGACAAGTGGAAGTCATCTTTCAAGGACATTGTTTTCTTCATTTTCTCATCTTCCCCTCATGTATTGAACACTTACTTGGTCTTACGCCCAGTGCCACCATCAGGATATGATAAGAGGCAGAGGCATAGTCTATGCCATCAGGAAACCCATAATCCCTAAGGAAAAGGCAAGGTAAATTAGTAGCCTCAAAATGCTTGTTTAACTAGGAAGAGCATGCCATAGGAGCGGCAGAAGCTTGGACGAGGATAGACCATCAATCACAGAGTTTCTTTGTTGGGACTGCTCAAGTAGTCCCATGAGCAGCTTGGCCTAATAAATAAATGCTGATGTCCTGATGCCCTCACAGAGGAGGTGGACAGACAGGGCATGTTTACCAGAGTCTTTCTTTCTCAGTTCTTTTTAACCTTTAAAATGGCCCCATCACCTTTAGCCCATACAGGTGCTCATATCTCATGCCAGGTTTTGCTTGTTTCCACCTACTATGGTGGTGTCAGACGAATTTGTCATCATTTCTAAGATTTGTCTGGCCAGTTGTTCAAAACTGGTTTTTTAAAATCTTTTTCCTGTAGAATAGTCGGGCTGTTTTTCTCTACCATTTTACCCATGTCTTTCAAAAATCAAATAACTTAATCTCTTTAGAATGGGCTTTATTTATCAAATAAATAAATTCAATCTCTATATATAGAGTACTTTCATCTGTTGAATATAAGGACCATTGTTACCTAGGACCCACACTATAGTTCTCGTTGTAGTTGTTTGTTCTTTGAATCTGCCAGCCTACTGTGGTCCCTGAGGTAGGGAATCAAATATGTTTGCTTCTGTACCACTAGCACACAAAAATGATTCATGACCAATACTTGATATGATGCTATTTAAGGGAAGGAATACACAAAAAAAAAACTTCAGAATTGAGCCTGTGCTATATCTAAGCAACAAACAAGAACTCTGAAAGTGAACTATGTTGTTGTCTAATCCACATAGCCTATTAGAGTTAATGTTACATAGATACAGCCTGGCATTGACTGACCTCCAGCTAGAAACAGCCAAGAAAGTCTCCATGAATACTATCCCAACAGATGCTAAGTCTGAAAGAATGGCAAGAATTTCTCCAGATGAGTAGGAAGGAAGTTCTTTTCAGCCTGAGGATTCAGGATGCAGAAAGAACAAAGATAGAAAACTCTAGCACATGTTTGCAGAATTACAAATTGTGCAGACTGACTGTTTAGAATATTGAGAGACATGAACATCACATTGGAGCAGAAGGTCAAAGCTTAGGTCTGAAGGTCTAGCTTACATAGGTGAATAACTTGGGCTTCCAAGTTGGGGAGGATGGTATGTTTTAAGTTAGAGAGATTTGATCTGATTTGGACTTGAAATGGGTGTAGGGAAGAAGAGATGCTGTAACTCTTAACAGTGTGCCAGATAAAAGCTTATGTCGCTTATTGTGGTGACTTGAATAAGAATGGCTCTCATGGCCTTATACATTTGCATATTTAGTCACAAGGGGATGCACTGTTTTGGAAGGATTAAGAGATGTGGCCTTGTAAGAGTAGGTTTGCCCTTTGTTGAAGGAAGTGTGTTGCTGGAGTTAGGCTTTGAGGTTTCAAAAGTCAGGCTAGTGTCTCGTCTGTCTGTCTCTCTGACTGCAGATCAGGATGAAGCTCTCAGCTACTTCTCCAGTACAACCCCTGACTGTCACCATGTTACCTGCTGTAATAATAGTGGACTAACCCTCTAAAGCTGTAAACATGCTCCCAATTCAAAGCAATTGCCTGGTTCATGTTCTCTTCACAGCAATAAAACAGTTAAGTATGACACTTACATAGAGTACCTATTTAGTCTTCACATCTTGTCTTCTGCAGTAATGTGTTAGTAGTGCAGAGATTTATTTTAAATAAGATAAAAAAAAACTAATGATACAGAGAAGAGTCTACTGTAATAGTCTGAGAAATGGTGAGGTCTTCAAGCAAGAGTCTTTGAATAAGTCAAGGGTTAGAATTCTTGCCAGAAGAATTCACAGGTCTTACAAGCTTTTGGAGATGAAGGAGATAGAAGAGGCCCAGATGAACCTCTAATTTTGCCCTGGGCAGATCCTCTCTTTGAAATAAACAGAATAAGAGCAGGAACAGGTTTTAGGAGAAGGCATGAAGCTTAGATTTGAACTTCTGCAATTTTCTTCAGAAGGAATGCATGAGCTAATTAGGAATGGTTCCATGAGGTTAGAAGAGTAGCAATGGGAGGTACAGGTACTTGGGTGCTAGCTGAAACTGTGACAGTGTTGTGAGGTATGTAACACATGGACTCTTAAAGCTGAATAGAGTCTATAGCCTGCTGGCAACTGCACGAGGACCTCACCCAAATCATGCCTCCCAAGGCTTTATCGTTTTTGTCTTTCCAGTTAGTAAGAACCAGAGCTATAGAAGCCAAAGAACAAGGTTAGTACATTTAGGAACTTTTTCAGATGCATCCTGGGACTGTTGACTTAGCTTTTGGTCCTTTTTAGAAGGTGGACTAGGTCTTTGTTACTGTTTTAGTGGGCATTGTTGCCTATGAACTAGGTTCCAATGATGGTGTCAGTTGTGCTAAGGTCTGGGGGCCTATTACAGTCCCCACTGTGTCTATAGGCATGAGTCAAATCATAGGCTCATCTTGGGACAGAGGGTCCTCTTAAAGGTAGTAGTTTAACAGAATTTATTCTCTTTTTTTTTTTTTTTACTTAGCTAAGTAGGCAGCTAGCTGAGCAAACAGGGTCCTATAGTGGGAACCAAGATCAAAAGGGTGATTGGGCCAGCTATGCAGTTAGTAGAATAGTTAGCCAGGGGGACCAGGAGAAGAAAGATTTGTACCATTTGTTAAATTTTTGACATCTCTTCTTTACCAATTAAGGTTATCTCTGACTATGGCTAAACTTTCATCTAATTTTCACTGGCCAGTTGGCATAGAAGCAGCAAGTTTCTCCCGTTGTCTTATAGGGATCTCCTCACCTCAAAAAGAGGGGTTCCAATCCCCTTTGATTTTTAAAGAACAACCTCAGAAAACAGAATTTTACAGATGGCCCATATCTATGTCTTTTTGAGCACTGAATTTACTTAAGTTGTGGGTGGTGCATCCATGGGGGACACCAGCAGCCTTTACTGTTGTGTGGATGGTGAGGGCTACAGGGTAGGGACCTTTCCCTGTTGGCTTCAGGCTTCGGTCAGGATCCTGTTATCCTCACTGGTCACCAGGCTGAAATTTGTGAGCTCAGTCACGCTCAAGGGTGTAGCCTTTTGAGCCGTCTGTTGACTAGTACTTTGTGTCTGTTGCTGGACTTGACGGGGAGTAGGGGAATAGTTCTGTTTGAAGTGATCAGTAAGAGATTTATTGAGAATTTTTAAAGGAGTTACAGAAAAATAACAGCATCACCTGTGCTCTGGGGTCTACAAACAGGAAGAGTAAATGTTCTTCTTTTTGATCCCGTGTCTTCAGCCCCTGTAGGCTTCTTACACTGATGCTCAGATGTTCACATTTTCAACTTTTTCCAACAAAGTCTTTCTGTGTAGCCCTGACTGGCTTTGAATTCTCAGTGATCTGCTTGCCTCTGCCCTCCCAGGGCTGGGATTTCAAGCACGATCTACCGGTGCGCAGCCTCAGATGGTCTTGTTTTTCTCTTTCCATTTCTTAACTCCAGCAGGAATATTTCCTCAGAACAGTGTGCCCTCCCTTCTCTGTGCTACCTCTTCGATCTTTGCCATTTTATGTGTCCTACGGGAGTCAACATGGTGGCTCCCTTCCCTGTTAAATCATTGGTAAAATAGTACAACACCAGTGGAATCTGATAAAAACAAACCGCTTTAGCCTAATTGGGAAACAGCTTTTATTTTCATCCTAATCTTTTTCTCAAACATAATTCATAATTCTTCATGTGCTATTTTATATCTTATATCCCTTATTTATAATTGTTTTCATATTTTTCAATAATTTTATGATCATATTTTTCATTTAAAATATTGCTAACTATAGAAAATAGACTATAATCATTATCTTGATAATTCACAAGTCTTTTTACCTATGTATAATTTGAGGCAGGGCGTGGGAATGTTTAAATCACTAAGGAAAAATAGACTGCCACCTTTTAATAAGGTAAAGGTTACATTTTCACAAAAATTCTTTCAGATTCATTTAGCCGTTCTGAACTTTCATTTCCTGACCTTGGAGTGAGGGCATTGAGGCTGATTATGAATCATCTCTCAAGGCCTCTTAAGCTCTAACAAGAATGTGACTATGACCTTCTGCGTGTAATGTATTCCTAAAGTATTGATAGTTCCTCAGCTTTTGGTTTCATATATGCCATTAAGAATGTGGGAAGAGATTTGGATCCTCTCCATTTAAAAATGCCCCTGTGCATAAGCACACAAAATATTAAATTCACTACTGTCTTGGGGTCCTGCCCTAAGCATAGTAAAGAAAAATTATGGAAATTACATGGGAATCAAGACATAGTTGTTTCTTAGATAAGGGATTGTATGGGTTTTACTCTAGTGTTATAACACCAAGCAAGTAGGAAATGGGAAGATATTCTGAAAAGTATATGTAAAATATGTTAGAAAGCTACTTAAAATACTGACTTGAATTTAAAATTTAAATTTAAAGTGTTTGAGATTTGCTTGGTCATTTTATTAAGGAGCTCTGTGTCACCAAAGATAATGTGTTTTGCAGTTAAGCAGAAATGCTAAACGGGGGCTTCTAGAGTAAGAAGGAGAAAATGGAAAACTCACACCTTGCTGGCTGACTCATATAAAAACATATGTTAAAAGACTAAACAGGCTCATTCCTGCACTGTCTATCTTTTATAAGCCTGTCTGTGACACTGACTTCCCACGTGTGCGTAGATAAATAGGTGCTCAGGTTCTGCTTCGTTCCTGTGGCATTGCCACTCTCTCAAGAGCCTTCCCTTTACAATGCAGTAGAGTGTGGGAGAGATGGAAGTTTGAATATAGGTTCCATTTATGGCTTGGGTTAAATTACTCAGGACTTTTCCTACTGAAGTGAAAAGGAGTGGGGGTGAAGTAGCCTGGGGAAAAAATAAAAGTAATTTTTAAGATGTAGACTGTGTTTGCCCTTTTTGGCTAATGATGTTTGAAGATCATCATGATGTCATGGGGAGGCTTTAGCTTTGGAAAAGTGCAGGTTTTTATAAGAGAAGGCTATCAGATAGATCCTTTCTGTGAAGGATTATTAAGTCAAGACTCCTTGGTTGAGTCTTCTATGAGAGGTATGTATATAAATATCATAAAATCTTAACTTTTCATTGAATTATGATTAAAAATAAGTCATAATAGCATGAATGACATTTTTTCATTGCCTGTGAAACTCTTTTTTCCTAGTATTTTTGTAATAGTTGGACAAAGACAGTACGTTCATCAATCTGAGTCGAGCTAAATGTTTATTCATCCAGTGAAACTCTTAGTTTGATTTTGAGTGTCTGTCCCTAAGTCCTGAATCCTGTGTGGTTACCAACACCATTCTATGTGTCTTTAAGTTAACTCGTTCACTCTTCCCTGAAGCCCCATCAAAGTAGGTACTGTTGTTGTCCCCTTCCAGTTTAAAAACAAAATGGAGACTGATTCATAAAATTGGTATTTAACTTTCCTAAATTGTCATTAAAAGTAAATGGCTTGGTAGGATTTTAATAGGCTCCAGTGCCTACTTACTTACGTGGAGGTGAAAGAAGGAATGCATTCATGCCTACTTTTATTTTTGCTCCATCAAGAGAATTCTGAGTTGATAAGCTAATAAGCTGTATAGCAGACATTTTCTTTGATACCTCTAATGATCTGACCCAATCAGAAAGTCACAGCATTAGAATATTGTTTATTCAGTGTATTTTCAATGCCTTTGATATACCGGGTACAAGGTATACAATAATGACTTTCTAGCCAGCCCTCAGTCTCTGGGAAGCATTCTGGTTGATGGAAATGGCCACATAATCCAAGAGATCCACTTAAGTCATACATTCAGCTGTACTCATATGTTCAGGATGTAGTCACCAGGTGATGATGCTATTGGGAGCTGGAGAAACCTTTACTGAGGTGAGGATTTGTGGAAAAAATTAGATTATCAAGGATGTGCTATTAATTGGGATATTGGCTCACTAAAGCCTGCCATCCATACCACTGCCAAGTTTTGGTATTTAGAATTTTATTGTTTTGTGTGAAATATTAAAAGATGTCCTAGGAAGAAGAAAAGTTAAAAAAAAAAACAAAATAACATGTTAAACATGGTTAATACTGTAACTAATCTTTTTGCAGCTCATGACTTTTAGGATATTACATTGTAAAAGGACAAACCTCAGGGTTTTTTGTTTTGTTTTATTTTTTAAAGGGGCACTTCCCATATTTCTATAAATGCAGCCTAAATATGTGTGTGTACATACACACACATTTGTGTACATGAATATGTGTATCACTTAAGAAAGACTATAGAGGAATAATAAAGTGAGAAAGGGGTAGACTGGTCTATTTGGTAGATCAGTAGTCTTTAGCACAAGAACAAAGGCATAGGGATACAGAAAAGTAAAAGAAGGACCATGGTGCAGATTCGAATCTCTAAGTCAACACAAAATGACCAACAAAGTGACTGCACTGGTCAAAATCCTTTACAAGTAAAGCCAACAGGAGGTAAAGATTGCTTTCATGGCACTATTATGATGCATAGTTCTGTGTAAGAGTCTTCTCCATGAGACCCATGGTAAATCTGCATTCGTGGTGTGGACACATCATTTAGGTATTAAAACATACCTATCCAACAACAGCATTCAGAAGGTCTTTCTATTTTCACCTACTCCATTGACTGTCTATGTGACAGGATCTAGAATCACTTTGGAAACCCATCCCATGAGGGGGGTTTTCAGTTTAGGTTAAGTGATATGGAAAGACTGATCCTAAATGTGGCAGGAGGATAAAAAGCAGAATGCTGCCAAAGCACAGGCTTTCATTTCTCTGCTTCCTGAGTGCAGTCAGGATGTGAACAGCTTTCACAAGCCTACTATGCCTTATCCAAGATTTTGCACCCAAACTGTGAGCCACAGGAAGTCCTTAAGGTTCTTTTGCCAGGTATTTAAAAAAAAAAAAAACAAAAACAAAACAAGGAGAGTAACTAATATAGTCCCGTTAGTGAAGAAAGCAACCTTTTTAAGGATTTCTTTTTACTTAAACAGATCATGCTGTGGTTTTTTTGGGGGGGGCACATTTCAGTATAATGTATTGTTCTCTTCAACACATAAATTTAAAAATATCTTGGATCAGGGGCTAGGATGTGGTGGGGGAGTGTGCTATCTTCAGTGGAGGACTGTCATGTTTATATCTCAGAATCTGAGATTCTTGGGCTTATCCCCACTCTTCATCTCCCCCAGCCTGGCCTGACATGACCCACAGCTGAGTGTCTAACGCTGTACTTTTGTTTTCCTGTTACAGGGTCCTGCTGTGGGACAGTGGTCTTGTATCCTGTCACTTGTATTGTTTTAATAAAATGCTGATTGGCCAATAGCCAGATGGGAAGTATAGACAGGGTGACCAGGCAGGAAGTAGAGGTGGGGCGATGAAAACAGGAGAATTCTAGGAAAAGAGTCAGTTTGCAGTTGTCACCCAGACACAGAGGAAGCAAGATGAGAATGCCTTACTGATAAAAGGTACCAAGCCACGTGACCAACACAGACAAGAATTATGGGTTAATGTAGGATGTAAGAGTTAATAAGAAGCCTGAGCTAATAGGCCAACCAGTTTATGATTATTGTAGACCTCTATGTGTTTCCTTTGTTCGGAATGGCTGCAGGACTGGGTGGGACAGAAATCTCAGGCAACAGGGTCCCAAGTCACTTCTACTTGGTACGACCTTGCATTATTCTGGGCTGCACATAGGAAGTCCATTACTAACAAAATTAGGACCAAGATCTTCACAGTACTTTTCCCTATCCTACAAAATTGTCTTCCCTAAAAAGTAAAGGTAACCATCATACAACATACCTAATGTCAGGCTCATTTTTAACAGGCTCTTTATCAAGGTAGCAGAAAATTCTAACAGAAACATCCTCAAGAAAAATGGTCTTACATCAAGAAATATCTGCTACAACAAACTTCCAGCAAAATATACACATCATCAACTGGGTTTTTCTGTCATTACTATTTGACCTATAATACCCAGCTTTACAGCTAAATGTACAAATAGGATGACAAATTCCCCACCCTGCACTAATGCTACTGTGGATTCAGTCTGTTGATGTAAGTGAGCAAACAAATACACTAAGATTTAGTATTATCAGTAAACCTGTTGGGGCTCCAAACCTCCCTAATTAAGAAGTCTTAAAGGGAGATTAACATCCTCTATTGATGTTTACTTCTGAAATTTAGAACAAAACCATGTAAGCAGAAGATACCCCAAGGAACATTTCTGGAGAAATCCCAACAATTGCATACAGCCACACAGATGAAATGATTTAATTAGCTGAGATAACAGTGTTCTTCTAAAGCGTCTGAACTACCCATGAAACTCATAGAAAGCTGTGTATTTTCTTGCATATGTGAGAGTTTAAGAGTGCTTAAGAGCCTACTTTCGAAGATTTGCTGAGTCCCTTGACAGCCTTGTGCTATTGCTAGAGTTACAAGGAAAGGAGAATGTCAATAGTGTTCTCTAATTGCCATGTCTTTGTAGAGTTTAGAACTGGGAAGATACCATAGATCCTTCCCTCAGTACTAAAGAGGTAATGGATTTAGGGGTGGGTTTTTGACTATGGTAAGTGAGAGCACTCACTTTAGACTGAAGCTGCCTGAGAAGACAGAGAGAGGTACCCAGCTCTTCTTATCATTTCATCCACCCTTGTGCATGGTCAATGTTTGTTTTTGTTAAGTGCAATGGGCTTTGTTGATTGTTAATAGCTAATGAAAGTGACTTCACGAGGTGGTTTTACTCATATTTAACCATATCTCTAGGTACCTTACTAACAAAACTAATTATAAGCAAACAGTTTCACATGGACTCCCTTTTCCCTATTCTCATGTCCAGCAAATAGTCAGTTTGGGCTAGCTTTGCTGTTAAAATACTTTTTTTTTTCCTTTTTCAAGTAAGTCTTCGCTGAAGTGGTATTTCAAAAAAGAATGAGTAAATGGTAGACAGTGAGATTTGTGGATGTCTCCTGCTGCGTTGCTGCTGAGCTTAGCTCTTAGTTTAATCTTTCCTGTCTATGTACGCACTTACTGTTCTAAGCCTAGGGTCACTGAGTTGTGGGAAGAGGTCAAGTTCTGATTGTGACCAGAGATAGTATTCAGACTATTGATGTGAGTTTTGTCCTTTTTCATGTATGTGTATAAAGTGGCTGAAATAAACTGAATTCTATTGTGTAATATGCCTCCAGAAATTAGCCACGTAATTGACACATTTTCTGAATCCTCAAACTCAATTTAGGCTTTTAAGTTTGAATACTATAAAATTACTTTTTTTATAAGTATATTTTATCTGTAATGCATATAATCTAAAAAGTAGAAATCACATGAGATTATGTATGTTTTAAAATGTCTTTGTGACTAACATATAAGAAGTTTAGCAGCTGAAGGAGTTACTAAGAACTGAAATTCAAATAAGAAACCATGTCCTTACATTTGTCAGAGTGTAAACCAAATAGTCTTTGTACTCTATTTTTAGCAACATTTATTAATAGACAGTAAATATGAAAATATTTAAACTCAGCATTTTTAATATAGAGATATTTATACCAAGGTAATGTGACAATACTTGCATAAATATTTTTGTACAAATATGTTCATCACATTTTGTTTATAACTAAAGAAAATAGCAAATAAACTAAATATGTAGCAATAAGGAGATTATCAGTTAATCATAATATATCCACATCATGTGGCATTGTGTTATACTTATATATTTACCTAAATTTTTCATGATATTGGAAAATGTCTTTAATGAAAAATGAAGAATTTCAGAATAATCTGTATTATGATCATAATTATAGTATAAAGCTATTTATAACCATAGAAAAATATAAGGAAATACACCAAAACATTGACATTATTGATTTTGGCAAGAAAAAATTACATATTTCATTTATTTTATTGGTATATTTAAACATGTATTACCTTATTATTAATATACTAAGACATATTAAAATATATTATTTATCATTTGGGAGGATATCTTAAATCTTTGTTTGTTGGACACCAGTGTACAAAGTCATTACTACTCCTGGCTAAAATTTGTCATGTCCACAGAGCAGCATGCCCATGTGGGGCTCTAAGTTCCAAGTAAGTGCTAATGCCTGCGAACATAGAAAAGATTGTCCATCTCAGTAGCATTCCTTCCCCCATGACTTCTCCCCTTGACTCAGAGATTAACTGAGAAATTACAGGGAAGACTGAATGAGGTGTTAAAGCAGATGGACTAGCAAGGTCCCAGGCAACTTATCTTAATACTCATTTTATTTTCTCTTCTCTATCCACATCTCTGTGTAGTTTGCTAATAGTGCATAAATGTGAAAATGGTGTTTTGAATAGGATTGGTAAAGTTTTCCATTAACTACAAAAATATATAGTATTTCTGATATCTAAGATGCCAATCTGTCTAGTCAGAATGTGAAGCCTCATTCTTTGTTGGAGTCCACAGTTTTGAATTTGTTCCATCTTGATTAAAGGTCAGAGAGTTTAAACCCATTCTTGTTCCTCAAGGACAAATAACAGGATATTTGCTCAAAGGTGTCGCTACTGGATGCTTTACTCCTCAAACACCAAACAACAGGATGTTTTACTTAGGGTGTGGTTACCAGATGTTTTGAGATGAGGAGGTAATTACACTTGCTTGTTCTTTGCATCATGTTAGTCTGTGTCCTCCCGTTTTGATTGGGGTAGATAAGGACTGTGAGTGATGAACTCGGGGCTTCTGTTCCAGTATTCACTGGAAGCCTCCTGCCTCTGTCTCCTGCCCTTGTCTTTCTTTCCTCAACCCACACTCCCCTTTTCAAGAACATAGGGACCAGTTGTGCCTGACCCAACACTCTAGGAGTACAGGAAGCCTCAAGGATGTTTCCCTGAAGTATCTCTAAGTCAGGGAAGATCTGTATTGACCTTTGATAAAGGTTCTAGTCTGTATGAGATAGCAGGAGTTTGCCTAGGACTATAATTGTTTTCTGTGGTAAGTGTGCCATTGAAAATTGTTTGGTGTGAAGCTCATTTGAAAACTTCCTTGTCGTGGCATTGCCAATTTTTGTGAAATAGTTAGAAATACACTTTATGCTTCTTGTAATATTTGTAATTGTGAGAAGGTTAGTAGTTTCAACTACAGAGCAATTTCCAGATAACATGTTCTAGCGTTAGCTAACCTAACTAGATGTTCTAATTAGATCAAGCTAATACCAGTCTAACGAAAAACAATATCTATTGGTAATGTATATATTCATTTGGCCTTTGGGTAACATCAGTGAGGTGGCCAGAAGACAGAAAATTCAAAATCAAAAGACTTGTTTTTAAGCTATGGTCTAGCCCCTCATTAACTACATGATCCAGAATAAGCAGGTCATTGAACCTTCCCAGGTCTCAATTTACCCATAACTGAATGCAGAAGCACATTTGGCAGCAGCTACAGCCATTGGCTGTAGGAAAAATGAAATGTGAAGGGAAAATTTAATGGAACCATTAGGCCTATATAGCAGTTGAATTATGCTGCTATCTTGGTTATATTGTTTACAGTAATCGATTTCTATTTCTGGACAATACATATGTCTTGTTTATGAAGCATTCACACTTGTGGTGGTTTGATTGGGGATGGCCCCATAGGCTTATATGCTAGAACACTTGGTCACCACTGAGTGGAACTATTTGGAAAGCATTAAAATTATGGTCCTTGTTGGAGGAGGTGTGTCACAGAGGTGGGCTTTGAACATTCAAAAGATTGGCACAATTCCAAATGTCTGTCTGTCTGTCTCTCTGTGTCTGTCTCTCTCTTTCTCTCTTTGTCCTGCTTGTGGATCAATATGTAAACTCCCAGCTGATCTGGTATTCATGCCCATGAGCTGCCACCATAGACTCTAGCCCTCTGAAACCATAAGCCCAGTTAAATGCTTTTATTTATAAGTTGTCTTGTCCTTCACGTATTATCAGAGCAATAGAAGCCTAACTAAGATAGCAGTTTAACTGAGTATTCTTGATTTCTGAGCTTTGACTTAAATAGAATTGGTCTCTGATCCATATAGTCATGGCCCATCTGCCTTTTGATTGAATACTTTGGTTTTGCTGTAATCCATGATATATTGTAAAATTTAATGATCAAAATATTTGCTTTATAGGTATAGATTAGATCATATTTTCAAGTGTCTCATTCATGTTTTGAAAACACAAGTTTAATAGAATGATGATAACAGTGATAGATTCAGGAAAACAAATTTATATTTATTTTAATGCACAAATCTCTGTTGATTAATCATTGAAAACATCAGAGTTTTTGCATATATAGGAAATATAAATGAAATGTAGTGTTTTAACATCTTTGTGTGGCACATGCCACTGAGATATTAAATTTTACATTTTCTTATATTTCAGAGATGACAAAATTAAATTTTTATTTTCTCTACATTAGTCTCCTCCTTTTACATTATATTATTTCTATAAGGAAGCTGTCTGGTTAGCCCACCAACTTTCTTTCCTTGATAATAAATAAGAGTATGTATTTAAACTTATTTCTTATGTCAGTATAGTTTGATTTTAGTCTGTTTTGATGAATCAAGAATTTCCTGTGTAGCCCATGCTAGCCTCTAGCATCAACTTTTTTGTTTGTTTGTTTGTTTTTTGAGACAGGGTTTCTCTGTGGTACAGCTCTGGCTATTCTAGAATTTGCTTTGTAGACCAGGCTGGACTTGAACTCACAGAGTTCTGCCTGCCTCTGCCTCCTGAGTTCTGGGACTAAAGTTGTACACCAACACTGTCCACTTGCCTCAGTTTTTTAAGTAGTGAAATTACAGGCATGCACCTTAATGCCAGACTCAAAAGTACTTATTTTACAATTTACCTGTGAATCATAATTCTTGCTTGGGTAGATTTCTGGGTGATTTCTTTTCTAGACAAAGTTTCTACAAGGAGATTAAGTAAAACTAACATAACTCCATCATAGAGATACAACTGCTTATACTTGAAATGAGCATGAAGGCTGGTGACGTCCAGGTGGGGCTAAACAAACCATAACATCACACTTTGTTCATGTGTTCGGTAAGAGTTCATTTACTTCCTTCCTTCATTGAATGTGGCTTTTAAAAGGCTTGCATTTAGAATTTCTGTGCTTTAAAAAAAAATAAAAAGGAGAGATAGCTTTAGAATTACTATGTAAGAACTATAAAGTGGGAATGAATACATTGGCAAGCCATATTACAATTACTTTGTCATGCATCTGGTTATGTTGGCATATTTGTTTAATTAAATTCCCTTCTAATTATGACTGTATGTACTTGTGTTAATTATTATTTGCTTAACACAGGCAATAGCATAATTCTTCAAAAGAAAGCAACTCGTTTTCTATTTAAATTAAATTCTAATTTAATGTGCTTCCTAAAATAATAGTAGTGACATTTCATTAGACTAGTGGTTGAAAACTATTTATCTACCTCAATGAAATTTGGATTGGTTAAAATTCCACAGAGTTGTTTTAGTATCAGGTAGTAATTGGGAATCTTAAAAACTGAACAGTAAAAAGGTTAGTGTTATTACACCATCAACTGGTGCCACATATGGTTCATCCACTGGAAGATATATTTTCTCCCTTTATTAAATGTCCTTCTTGCCCACAGCAGAAAAGGGAGGGTGTTAGCACCCCTGGATGAGTTCTTAGACTGGCAGGTGTTACTAATACATTCAGATGCTCCATCACATGGTCGTGATCACCCACATCCTTAGTGGGTGTAGGTGGTATCATGGTTGTGTATACTTGATTAATTTTAAAAGTCAATTTCCAATGAAGTTGAGTCTTCTCCATTTTTGTGGTCTCTGTTCTATCTCAGATTCAAAACTCTTGTACTTCTATATAAACCTCATTTCCCCTTTGTTAGACAGTAAGTAGTTAAGAAAATATAAAATCACCTGTGCATACTGGGAAACTGGGACCTCTCATCCACACAACTGCTTTCCATCCTACTTCCAAGACAGAATCTCTGTATGTAGCCCAGGCTGGCTTCCACTTAAGACCTTCCTGACTTGTAACCTAGAGTGTTGGGATGTACTGCCACACCTAACTAGTGTTCCCATCTGTGGGACAGGCCTGATTGTCATCTTAGTTTGTTTGATGGTTTGTTTTGGGTGGGTTGTTTAATTTAATTAAAAACACCTTTGTCTAAAAAGATCTAAAATTATATATATATATATATATGTCATTCTTCTTACTTACTCTCTGTAATTCATACCAGAAATTCCTTTGTTATCTGAAGATCTTACCCTTTGGTCTGAAGAGAACTGAGTTTCAAATATGCCTCTTGAGGTAAATTGCTTATTGTTTAAGCTACTGAATTCTTATTTACAAGGCACATCTGTTATAAGGCCAGAGAAATGGTCAAATGGAATAACACACATAAAGTTTCTAGCTCACAGCAATCATCCATTATGTGTATGGTGTTAGGATATTTGTCATGTTCTAAACTTACTGTGCGTACACAGCTGAATTTCTATTGTCATATCCCCTGTCTGTTTCAGGAGACAAATATGTTAGCAGATAAGACAGGGTATGCCAAAATCAGTGCCTTTCAAGATTTTATAGCAGTAGAAGTTATTTTCTATTGAAATGTTACATAAATTCATATAAGATTTATATGAAACAGAGGGGTATAATTTCTATTGAAACGTAAGAGCCACTTGTGCCCTTCCAAATCATTTTTGAAAAATCATATAGTCTGAGATCCATAATTTAAAAGCTGCTGAAATAATTTTGAACTCAGTCACAATGAATTCCATGATATGCCAGGTATGGTGTTGATGTTTGAGATGATAATAAATTCTGGCATAGCCCTTGACCTCAAAGAGTTTATAGTCAAATAGGCAAGCTCTTCCAACTCTGAGACTTGGGAACTCTAGATTGAAATAAAAAGTTGTAGAGTTATGCTGATCCATAGACCAATCTGGGAAGACTTTCTTTAATGATGTCTTCAACAGTTTGAGTTGTAGTTGCTAAGAATGGGAAGGAATTCTTGATGGACCTATCAAGAATGAAGGAATAAGACTTGGAGATTGGGTAGGAAACAAAGAAACAACATTGTTCAATATATTGATCCTGTTAAGTGGAACAGATACAATAAGGAGTTGAAAATGAGGACTCCATTATCAAACAATGTGAGAACTTAGTGGCAAGAAGAGGTCCTGTAACTTTTAATCCAGAAAAATGCAATATGAAGACATTGTACATCTGGAATTTATATCCATGTCAACTGTTACAGGCAAGCTACACATTTTAATAACAAATACATAGGGTTTATAACTCACTGCTGAGTCTATTCATCTACAACAACAGTTACATCGTGCAACCTGAAACAGTTTAATTCTTGCTTTCACCAAATGTAGATTTAAAAAAAAAAGACCCTTAATTAGCAAAATTGAGTACTACAGTGTTTTATGGAAGAAATTCCTTTTTATTAGCCAAAAATTATACCTGTTTTATAGGAAAGTATTATCTATTAGCTATATAATCATGTTTTAATTAAACTCCTAAAATGTGATACTGAATTTGGAACAAATGTCCAGTTCATTGTACAAGGTGGTTTTTGATAACTAGCTGTCTAAGATGCAAGAAAAAAGGACATGACCCCTCTCAGAGACCCATATAGTGAAAGAGTTGATAGGTAAGGAAATAATTTGACAATATTGTAGCAAATGTTACAGATGAAATATAAGGAAATTGTAGAATCAGAAAAAATGAGTGTCATATTAGAGATCATGTCATTGAGCCTGCATCTTTGAGGATGACCTAGGAATTGGGCAAATCTTGTGTATTTTTTCCTAAAGTGGTCATCATATATACTGGAGCTATACCATACTCAAGGCTGTGTGAATATGCACAAGCCAATTGTTGGACTTTTGAACATTACCTTCCATTTCTACATTTAGTGACTACCACAAAAGGTTGTGAGAATTCAATATGAAAATACACATGAAAAGACTTGGTGCATTGATTGTTTAAAAATATATTGGCTTCTTTTTTAATGTTGATAACTACTGGAGTTTCATTATCAAAGTGGCTATATTTTAGTGTTTGGTAGCAGCTGAACTTAGCTGGAAGGTTTTATTCCTTACTCATGCACCATTTTTCTCCAAGACATTAAGCAGGATATGCGTTTGATCCATCAAATCTCTTTGTCCTCAGGTTGTGTCTGGTTTATATTCCAATTTCCAGGTTCGTCTGCACACATTTATGCCTTGAGCCATGTAATTCTTAGAGAGACACATGATTTATTTTGATAATCCCTTTACTAGCAACTGCAGAGATCATTATTTAAGGAACAAAACTCTTACTGGAGAGAAACTTATGGTTATTTTTCTAATGAGGAAGCAAGTCTTTAAACAAAGGCCACAAATCTTATTTCCTCCACAAGACCAAAGATAATAGAATTCAGGTGGGTTTGAACTTTCTTTTATTCTTTTTATCATGAAGGTTTCCTATCCAAAGTAGGCAGCTTTTGTGGAGAATTTGCTTTCGTGTTTGAAGAACTATTAGCATTCACTGCAGGGAGCCTCACACTTCGATTTTATTTGCTACTTTTTTTTCCAGCACAGATTCATTTTTCTTGTGGTTACTACAAGACCCTTTGTTTTGCTAGCCTTGTCTCCTGCATTTTAAATATGCTCACCTTTGCCAAGATGAAGCTTTTATAAAATAACCAAATTATACATCAGGAAAGAATAAATCATTGCTTTGACAAACAGTTAAATCGGCAAGTGTTGCATTTTGTGAGTGTGGGATGCCATCTTCATTGCCCCTTTAGACGTTTCAGTCAGTTCACAAATGTTTCTATAATCATTTTATAATCATATTTGTTCACTATTAATTTTCTCATTTAACTTATGCTAATGCCCCAGGAAAATATCCAGTTTATCTGTGAAGAAACCAAGAGTTGAAAAATCAAACATAGTTCTTCTTTCCCTGCACTCACAGGGCAGGAATTCACATCCATGTCTGTCTGATTCCAAAGTAAATGCTCTTAACTACCATGGTAAACCACATCTCTTTGATCCTTCTGGGTTCTTGGAAAGTAGACCTTCCAGTGAGTAGTTCTAACTGTAAACCCTAACTGACTGCCTGTGACAATACTTAATGGCTCATTGCTAAATGTTGTGGTAAATATTGAAAATAAGCTATAAGCAATACAGAGTTCATAAATGTTTATTCAGCAAGTGTGGTTTTATTAATAGTCGTTATACATTATTCCAGGCACTGAGATAGGTTTTTAAAAACCTTACATCTAGTTCCTAAAACATAAATAATTTTGGGCTTTTGAGTATAACTGGAGGTAGAACACATATATAGCAAAAGGTAGGCTCTGGGTTTAACCCTAGCACTAGGGAAAACAAAAACACCAAAATCAATTATATGTGATCTTTTGCCCTTAATTTTCACCTCTAAGTGTTGAGAAATGAACTTTTTTAGTGTTTGCAAGACTGTAGCACTAATGCCTGACCTGAGCCGATAAGAAGCTACACATGGCATTTATTTGTACTTCTTAAACTATTTATACATGAATTTGATTATAAAGGACTATTCCAAATTCATCGCAAGGAGTTACAGAACATAAAGAAAATGTCTTTCATAACCTTTTGAATATTTGAACTTTGAATTCTGAACTATGAATGGTCTTTAGAGTTTTATAAAAAGTGTTGTGAGCCTGTGGAGTGAGTAACCCAGAGAAAGAAATGGTACACTCTCCCTCAGTGAGTTAAAGATTCACAGCAGAGAGGCAGGAATAGTGGTGCTGAGTGTCTAGGTGGAACTAAGGTCAAGAATCAGGACGTATGACTCCTAAGAAATTGACTTCCAAGGCCACAGAGGAAATGTGTCTACTCTGCACCCCATTACGCAGGTCTTCACATGCTTCTGGCCAAGTTTTTCTTTACCCCATGTTGAAGAGGACTGGGACAGTTTTAAGCAGAGTAGCCACCTCATTCCTTTCTGCTTTAAAGATCTCTCTCTCCTTATAGTGTGGGATCATTATCTTATAAGCATGGTTAGAAATGGTGACTAGACCGAGGCAGTAGCGGGAAAGGCAGAGAAGAGGAAGGATTTCATGATGGAAAGTCTACATGGACATGCTTTCAACCGGGTGGTGGTGGTGCTGGTGCACACCTTTAATCCCAGCACTTGGGAGGCAGAGGCAGGAAGATTTCTGTGCGTTTGAGAACACCCTAGTTTACAGAGTGAGTTCCAGGACTGCCAGAACTACACAGAGAAACCCTGTCTCAGAGGGAAAAAAACAAAGTGAGTACTTGGTTGTCTTCTAGAGGGCCACACTTGAGCTCTTAGCACCCATGTTAACACCCTTGCAGGTGTGTGCTCACACACACACATCAAAGTAAAAATAAAATCTTTTTAAAAGAAAGAAAAGTCAGCTTCTAATTTTTAGTGTATTTTTTTATGCTTTTATCCCCTTACTGGATAATCAATATCTTCAGCATATTTATCATTATGCCTTGATGCATAATTATTGCTGATTAAATGTTGTTTATAAGGGGTATAGATATGAGGGCAAATAAACAAGTCTGTCCATTTTGTTGTTTGTTTAGCAATTCCATTCATACAACCTGTTAACTTTGTTAACCCTCAGGTTACCTCTCTGTACTACAATAGACACTAGATAAATATTATTGAAGATCTAATATACAGCCCAGATTTTCATTTTTAATATGGAAATCACTTGCCAGGACTCTGACAAATAGATATAAGTATTTACTATATAAATAGATATATAAGTAGGTTACTCAGTTGTATTGGCTGTGGAGGCAAATGACTGATTACTACTGAAAGTTTAAAAGCTTGATTTGCTTTCTGATAATCACACAATGGACCTATCTTTAAACATTTTATAGGATCTCTATTCAAAGCTAAAACTTCAGTAACAATTAGAACTGATGTTTCCACATGTGAAAGTTTTATCTTGAAACCCTTGGTGCTGGGTTTGTTCCATACCCATCTGACTTCTCCTGTGGAGGGAAGATGGCATATGTCTTGTTGAAGAGAGTCTGACATTAAATGTCTGACAATTTCAAACTTGCACTGTTTGTTCTAGGGCCTTTTATTTATTTAATGAATGCTTACTGATTAATTACTTTAGTCTGTTAGAACAAGCCCATAACCAAAAGTGGACATGTATCTAACTACCAAAATATACCCTGACATTTTCTATTCTGCTCTGTTTAATTCTGTCCTTCCACAATGATTTTAGCCCACGAATCTAAAAACAGTACTCTGATATTTTTACCCAGTAACACTAATTAGATTGATAATTTGATTTCCAGTCCCAGAATTCACAAGTGGTTATAGATGTACGTTGTACCACCCTACAGTGGTGTGAGCGAATTACCATGAATGTACTATTTGTTGCATCTCATACATCTTCTGTCAGCCGACAGACACTCTTTGGTCTTGCTTCATTCAGCCCCATTTGCTAATGATGCTTGCTTGGTTGTGGAATGCTGTGGATGCATGTGAGAAGTTGATGAGTAATCTTGTGAATGGAAAAAATGAACTGAGGAAAATTACTTACTTCCCATGTTGATTTAGGCCCCATTTCATCTTAACCCCCTAGTTAGAGTACATCAGTAATGATTCTGTCTCTGCAACTCATTCCTAAATAAAATTAATTGGAAACTAGATGACTTCCTAATAACCATGCTTGTTTTTGCATAATAGAAGAAGAAAAGAATTAAATTCTTTGTTCTAATTAATAGGAATGAAAATAGAATTGCAATCTTGTGGTATGACAAAATGAGAGAAAATAAGGCTTGTAAGTAATTTTCATGGTTGTTTAGGAATAATTGTTTCATTATTGAGTTAATAGTTTTTACAAACAGCTTCCATTTTCATATCATATTTCTGCAGTCACTCTTTATTGAGATTGCTAAGGCAGAAGATAACAAGAAGTTGTTTTAAATCCATCGCTTGTCTAAAAAAAAAAAACTGAGTTCCAAAATAGTTAGGGGAGGGGATACAGCGGTAAAGAATGAGGTATAGCAGAAAAATAAAGGGTCAGATGGAAATCACTTGATTAATAAGACAACAAAATTCATTCACCAGCTTATTTCAAAAGAGACTCTTATTATTCTGGAAAGAAATTAGACATCAGATCCCTCATAGGCCCCAGGCTCTGACATGTGTTTTATAATGACATTTAATTAGATACTGTCTGCAGCAATCATAGGCTGTCATTTCTAATACATTTCTGGGAAGTTGAAGGACAGAAGTCACCCGCTCCCCTTCTTCCCCCTTCCCATAACTAAAATCAGTTGCCAAAATTAACCGTGAATATATGAGGCATGAGTTCAACAATTATACAGCCGTTGTGCACATTTATGTCTTCTATTTAGTATGTGCCCTGCATCCTAGGCTATGCCAGGCATGCATTTTGCAGACCAAGATGTAACTGCAGCCTTGGAAATGTTTAAGAAAATATCACACAGCAGTCTCTAACACCTGTTCTTCTGGAAGATGCCACTGTCCCTGAAACTTAAACATTAGAACACAGACCCTTTCAGAATTAAATTAAAACAACAAGGTCATATTAAAATAGAATTTTCAGTGCACTAATTGAGGACAGTTCTTCTTGTGTTTAGAACAACCTTAAATTAGGGTAGTCCCTGTGGTAGTTGTTATCCTAGGTTTTTCATGCCCCTGTTCCAAACATCATTGTAAAAAAGGCTATAAAGTATGGTTTTAAGGAAACCAAGTAATGAGATAGAAACCTTTGTTTGTGGCAGCTTAAAATCTTAGACTGCCAAAATGTTAAGGGTTAATAGTAATTATCTAGTCCAATTCCTTTACTTTACAAAGACATTTGAGACCCAAAGTAATTGGCTAAGATCCTGCAGTGAGCTGAATCTCTATTGGCTGGCATTCTTTCCCCAGAGAAGCACTGCCTCTTGATTTATTATACTGGTAACTGACCCATTCATGGGGAGTTTCTGAGCTTGAATTAGTCCTAAAATGAACCTAGGAATAACACAACACCTCATAGAGCTACAGTAAGTGTACATGGAGAAGCTACTCACAGTCTTCCCCAGGATTTCAAACAAAGTTGTGCTGTCTTCGTTGCCTTTATCCCTCCCTCAGCATTTCTAAGCACACGCCTACCAGCACGCACAGAGGCTCCCATTCCCTTTCTGGCTGGAAATCACACTCTTCACAGGCCACCCACTGACCTTCCATTTCCTAATTTAGAGTCACGCCCCATTCAAGGTATGTGCAGAAGTGCAAACTTTTCTGACATAATATGTCATAAGTGCTGTCTCTGGAGCAGTGGCTTCCAAATATAGCAAAGAATTGTCCAGAGAATGTGTTTATATACTTCTGTTCCCTACCCACTTCTACCTATGACTCTACAACAAAATAATCAAATAAATAAATAAATAAAATTTAAAAGGCCTAATACAGCATGTTTTAGAGCTTGTTAATCATGTTTGCTGGGTGTCCTTTTAAACCATTTGAAATTTGCTTTATTTTACAGTAGTACTCTGCGGTAATTTGAATGAGAATGGTTCCTTTGAGCCATTTGAATGCTTGGCGCTCAGTTTTTTGAACTGTTTGAGAAGGATTCAGAGGTATGGCCTTGTTTGAGAAGATGTATCACTGGGTGTGGGCTTTGAGATCTCAAAAGCCTATGCCATTCCCATTTAGCTCTCTGCCCTGTGCTTGTGGATAAATGTAAGCTCTCAGCTACTATTCCTGTGCTCTGCCTACCTGACAGCCTTCTTGCTTACCTACTGCTGAGTTCTCCACCCTGATGGTTATAGACTCACCCTCTGAAACTTATTCCCATTAAATGTTTTCATCTATAAGCTACTTTGGTCATGGTGCTTTATCACAGCAATAGAGGTAACAAGGACATAATCTCATACTTACCTCCCATGTTTATATCAAGGCACTTTATCTTCTGTCCTTGCAATCAAAGATAAATACTTTCAAACATGTAGCAAGAATTAAAAATATAGTATGTGGAATCAAATGATTAATCACAGTACAAAATAGGTTGCTATTATAAAGCATGTTAAGTCATGTACCAAGATACATTATGTAATAACCCAGTGAACTAACCAAACAGGGCTACACTGGGAAGGGTTTTAGATTGTGGCTCATTGAAAATCCAGGCTAGTATCTTGAACCAATCATCAGGCATGGAAGAGTACACATGGCTAAGTACCTGTACTATAATGATTCACTTGCTTTCTCATTGAATGCAGCCTCTGTACCAGTTTTGGACTTAAAATATTTGTAGAGGCTTAAAAATACGCCAGTAAAAAGAGAATTATATTTAACAGAAATATTTGGAACTGACATAGAAACCTTCCCACTGAGGACTAGCTCTTGGCATCACCAATGGTGCTATGCAAGCTACCTAGGAAGAGTAATAAATGTTCCTACTTAGCTATAAAACCTATGAATGACAACAATGACTGGTCCAACAAGATAAACACTGTGGTGCAATAGTGGCATTTGATCTTGAAGGTAACCAATGATTTTTTTTTTTAACCAATGATTTTCTAACTGAACTTCAGGCTTGCTCAATAGGAGGAAATTCATGTTTTGTACTGTAAACCTAATCAACTACTATGGCTTGAGAGGTCTTTGAGCCTACAGGAAAACCTCCTAAACCAGTATAATTTCTAACTGTGTTCTAAATAGTTATCAAACACAGAGATAATTTTAGGTGCCATACCTCTTCAAAGAAGCTTCTGTTTTACTAGTTGGAGGGTACTAGAGATCTGCAGTTGGTCAAAATGCAGAGAGAATGAGTGACTGTGGGTTTCCTGGCTCCAGTTGAACCATCAACATTTCAGTTCTTACATGAGATGCTCAGGTACCATCATTGAAGGAGGACAGACAGACAGATAGTAGAAGATACAAGATACACATTGCTAGATAGTCTCTTCTAGACATGACAAGAAAGCTGCACCCATGAAATCTCAACATCATTGCTGTAGTAAAGCCTGCATTTGGCCAAATCAGTTGACATGCCAACATAGATGAGAGAAATTTCACAAAGTCCCAACACTTAGATGAAGAACTACCGGCAACCAATGGCTTCTGAGAGAACAATAATTCTTTTTCTTCATGGATGAGCTCCTTAACAAGTTATCTAGTCCCAAACATGTGTACATATGAGCCACTCTAGAAACTCAGTGTTTTTTTGTTGGTTTGTGTGTGTATGTGTGTATATGTGTGTGTGTGTGTGTGTTACAGTAATGATTAAAACTCAATAAAGTCCTGAGTTTGAGAGGGAGTAAGGGTACCACAGAAAGAGTTGGAGTGGGAAAAAGGATAAGTAGAAATAATATAAAAACATTGACCATGCATGAAATTCCCCCCAAATTTAAAATTTTAAATTAAAAAATGCTTTCAAAAGAAGCCACTCTAAGATAAGGTAAGTTAAACTTAGTTCAGATAGAGTCTAAAACACGATAAGCTTTCAACAAGCATTCGCTCTATTTGAGATTGTTGCTGGTCTTACATTGTCACTGTTTAACTCATTCTTGATAATCAGTGGCATACTAACTATGGATGTTAAGCCAAAAACTTTAGGACATTTAACTTTTTTCATAGTTGTTTGTTTTAGAAAAAATATAAAATTTCTACTTTGTTCAAGCTAAACTTCTTGCTTTGTGTTTGCGTATTACAGTATGTGATCCTTATAGAAATCAGTGAGTTCATATTTCCATTGGACTTAGAAAGTTAGATATTTTACAGCTGAGCTAGAAGAAGCTCATTCTGGGACCAGTTTCAGATATTACTGGAGATGATGTAAAATTCACAATGTCAATTCAGAGTCTATATTTCTTTTCCCCAAGGACTCTCATCTTCCACTCAGCTTTCCCTTACTAGTTGAATAAATAAAGACAAAATTTTGGTTAACCTGAAGAACATCTGTTGCCTCTATCAGTGACCCAGATACAAGGCAGTTAAATGGAGCAATGCCTTTATCCCTGGGTTCCAGATCTAGGGATTTTAAGTGGATAAGATCTATGGAGCCATAATTATGGCAGTGTTCAAAAATAATATTTTGTATGATGATTTCTTGGTTTGTCTTGTCAGAAGTAAGGAATCATATCTTTCTGTGATACTTCACTATGTAATGCCACACACAAGTTTTCTTGTATCTGTACTATGTAGTATGCGGAGTAGAAATCAACATGGATAAAATATACATGTTATATTTCAAACCTCATGTCAGGCCACTCAGTACAGCAGTCAGTTTGACAGTCCCGTGGGGGTGATATGCAAACACAATGTTTTTAATTAGGTACACAATGTAGTATCATCCTTATATTCTTGTAGCTAATTATCCTTAATAAAGTTAGACAGGAGGTTAAATTAATTTTATTTGCCAAACATACTGTAGGCACACCAAGCAGAATATATAAATTACGCTGCTGTTATCTGAATCTTATTTTTCCTGTAGTTTCTCTGTTGGCTTTGTACCCTAAAGGGGAGTATAGCCTAGTATGTGTACTGGCTAACATTTATTTTTGTTGTTGACATGAGTCATCTGAAAAGAGGAACCTCAGTTGAGAAGATACCTGTACCAGCTTGTCCTGTAGGCACATCTGTAGTATGTTTTCTTGATCAATGATTAATCTTGGAGGGCCCAGCCATTGTGAATGGTACTACTGGACAAGTAGACCAGGCTTATATTTAAAAACAAACCAAAAAAAATTGTGACCCATGGAGATCACAGAGAGCAAGACAGTAAACAGTAATTCAATATCACCTCTGCTCAGTTCCTGCCCCATAAGACAAACTTTTTCTTCCCCAAGTGTAGTCTTTATGGGCTTATTGCTGCTGCCTATTGTATGGTCCCCATTTCCTTGGCGGGTAGGGGATGAGAAGATGCCGAGGCAAAGGCATAGACTCTGGGAAAAGTCTTTATTGTAAACAGGGGGGGATTTTTATGGGGTTAGGGAATTTAAGTTTCCCCAGGAACGTTTCTGGTTGGTCCTTTTGAAACTGGCAGTCAGTGCTGGCATGTTGTGATTGACTCGGAGCCTGTGTCATTAGTTACCATGCTTTTGGTCCACTGTCAGATGGTCTTGGCCAATTTTGCTTACTCTTTGTGAGTTTGCATGCACTTGCTAGTGCTTGCACTATTGCCCTGCCTAACCCAAGTTGATTTTGGACATGGTATTTATCACAATTAGGAAAACAGACTAATATGATATTTTAGCTATATGCCACTATAACAAAATACCTAAGGCAGATAAAGAGAATAAGGTTGTTTGGGCTTTTCATTTTAGAGGTTCCATTCCAAGGCCCAGCTGCCCTATTTGCTTTGGGCCTCAAGCATTGTTGGAGTACAAATTGAATCAAGCTGCTTACATTATAAGCCAGGGAATGAAGATATAAAAGAAAAGACTGGATTCCAGAATCCCCTTTGAGCTCATAATCCCAGGGACTACTTCCAGGTTGGCCCTGTAGAGCCCCAAATAGCACCACTCTGGACACACAGACAGGAAATTCTCACCCAAACCATAACATGTGGATAAAGCATCAATATGACTACAGACACACACACACACACACACACACACACACACAAAGACACACACACACGAACTTTCTTTCCTTGTCTTCTGCAAGGTGTCCTTGATCCCATAGACTTTTTCTTTCTGTTGTCCTTTGTGGGTCCTCCTTGTAGCATACATGGCAAGATGGATTTGATACCATAATGCCTCTAAGCATTGTTCTATTGACAATTTTGAATGTTCTGGTGTCTACAAAACAATTGAGGTTTTATATTCTTGAAACTCAGGCAATTATTTCTAGGACATAGAGTGTTAGGCTTGGTGCTGAGGGAAAATAAGTCATCCTCAGTTCTGAGTTATGTCTATCTTATTTTGGCTCCTAGTCTCAGTGGACCTATTATCTTTGGACTTCCTTTGATATTCTATGGAGAAATAGATCATGACAAAGGGGAAAAAAAAGGGGGGTGCATGTCTGTCCCTAGTGGACTTAAAAGACAAAGAAAGAAAGGAATTCAAATTACAGTATTTGAGAATGGGTTAGCCACTTGAAAGAATTGAGTTTTTTGGTTTCTTTTTTCCTGCCATGTCTTTACTGGTAGACAGAGTCTATTTTCTACATCTGCCCTTTAGCAAGAAGAATACAAGTGGTAATGTGTCTATGTTGCTGCTCAATTAAGCAGCAGGGCAGTATTTGCTTCAAGGACTGCCCCTTCCTCCTTTGCGCACACTGCTGACTTCAATGACATGATTTGTACATTAGTTTGAGTTCTGTATTCATTCAATGTTCAGTCTTATTTCAGGAACTAATTGAACATCTTGTCTCTTGTTTCAGACATTTGGCACATGTTGCCCCAAGCCCAGTTGCTTTCTCTGACAAAAGGGACCATCAGAGAAGGCTAATTGACCCTTTTGTGAATGAAGGACTTCAAAATGTGAATGATGAATCAGGGTCATTATGAATGTAATGTGGACATGATTCATTTATTTCTCTCGCTAGTTTTTTAATGTTTGAAAAATCCAACTTATGTTTAATTTGTGTCCTCGTAAATCATCAACATATTATTTTTTTAAGAGTTATCAAATGTTCAAGAGCTAACATTTGGCTTGGAGCAGCACTATTCATATGCTCAATAATTTGGATCAAGTTCAAAAACGATTGATTTGGGTGTTCAACGGTATCCTTTAAAAACTTCAGTTTTCTATGTTTCTTGATTGCAGGCTAAATGCCATGATCTTGTCCCCAGCTTCACTCAGATGCTGCTGGTTGCTTTGTATCTAAGAACGCTTACCTATTATGCACTTTGCTATCAAGAACTTGTCACAAAACTCTCCTGTAGCAAAAAGGTTCCTGTAGTTTTTTGAAAAGTAACTACAGTAGAAATTAAAAAAAAGAAAAACGAAAAGAAGGGCTTAATTTTTTTCTAAATACAAGACTACCTCAAAAAATATGTAATTTAATTTATATTTTCAGATGTTATTTTGTAAGTATCTTTTGTTGTAGTTGAATATTTTGTAAAATGGGATTAAAGGTTCTGCATGGTGAATTTAATCGAGATTTTCAATAATTCTTGTCTCCTGTCTAGGAAGTTTCTTACAGCTTGGCATTTACCAGAAAACCTATTGAAATTAAAACCCATATAGACATCATTCTTTCTCCTAGTCTTCTGCTTGTACTGTATGTCAGTAACAGGATCATTTGAATTTTATTTTACTAGATACATTTGCAGAAAATATTTTCAAGAAACCTGATTGCTGGTTCCTTTATTTGGCTCTAGTGGAGAGCAATTATGTATAGTAAAATACTTCCCATTGAGGGTCTCCTGAGAAGTTGTTTTTCAAGTGCTGAAAGGCGATTTCACACTTGGTCATTTGCTTCTAAACAAAGAGGTTAGGCAGTTTCAAGATTGCTCTCTGAGGCCAACCATGTGGGCACATGCCTTTAATCCCAGCACTAGGGAGGCAGAGGCAAGCAGATTTGTGAGTTTGAGGCAAGTCTGATCCTAAGTAGTGTGTTCTAGGTCAGTCAGGGCTACATTCTATCTGAAAGAAAAAAAAAATACCAAAACCAAAAGGTGTCACTGGTGGAATCAGGAATATCTTATCTGGAATTGTAGCCAGAAGCCATTGGCCTTTATAGATAAAGTATGATACTAAGAACTGGGAATGCAGACTTGTAGATTTGGATCATGGCCAGTCACCTATTAGCTGTGTGAGTTCCAGAAGGTTCTGTGACTTCATCTTTCCTATATGGCTTTATAACAGGAGAGCCAACTTTTGTAAAGGTTAAGCTTATTGATGCACATGGTATTGTTATGGTCTCTGGCATATATAATAAAATGTATTATAAATAGTATATCTGATATACATATGACTATTTCCATGGGCCAGTAAATAGTCTTGGTATTATACCCAGCCCAAGTAGTATTCTGATCCTTCTGAATTACACCATCCCTATAGTTCAGTGCTATTTGCAGCCTGGGTTTCTAATAGTGTTTACCCTTTATCATATATTTAATAATTAAAAGTCACTATGAAAGGTTGACAAACGGTACTTGATTGATGAGCATAGCACACATGTTCTTCCAAATATTTACATTTTAGCCTGGACTGCAGTGTAATTAAGACAAAAAATATTTTAAAATGCTAGTTTTGACCCCAGTTTTCTTCTCTGTCACTTATCTCTTGGCTATGGTCTTAGATGTAAATTAATGAAGAAACTTGAAAGGAAACCAAGTCCCTCATGAACTCATTATGTTAAATGGGACTTGGCCAGAGATATAGTCTCACTGTGGATGTCACCTCTTTCCAGAGTGCAACTGAAGTTAGTGTACTATCGTCACATACTGTCTCCCCTGTTGTTCATTCAGGTTATCAGAGCATAACCAATATTTCAGGCTGTTTTCCCCTTTGTGGTGTCGCACAAGAAACAATACCCAAGTAATAACTGCTTTATCTAATCCATGATTAATCTGTAACATGGCTTCTGCTAGGTTGGAATCCTCCTCTCCTTTAATTTAGTTCTACTAAAATGCTACAGGGTTTCTTTCCCTTCTGATTTAGCCTCATATGGGTGCATCAGAGATTCTTAAGTTGTTACAGTGTTAATTAAGATTCTATGGTCAGGCTCCGTCCTTTAATAGGTATGATAGGATTTGGCCTCCTCTGTATCTTCAAGTAAGTACCCTTCAAACATCCTATGATCTCTCTACTGCTGAGAAGATTTGATACACTGGAGGGATGATGAAGCATCACAGTTTATGGATTTCTTTCTTAGTATAATTCATCCCTGAGTATTTGGATGCAAAATGACCATTAGAGGGTACATTTTTACTGTGGAATTTCTTTGAAAAGGTAATTTTGTTTCAGTAGGCCATGGATTTCTTTCAGACACTAAAAGTTAGGCCTACTTGGCCTCTTCATTATGTAAGTGAGAAGTTTAAATACTGTGTATTTCATACCCCTTCTCCATAAAAATGAGATTTGTTTTCTTTTTAATGACATTCTCAATACTGTTAACTCTTACTTGTGCTGCCCTGGTAGGTTAAAAATGTGGATTTATGGTACTATAAAATGCAAAGTGCAAGAAATCAGGAGACAGAAGAAACAGTTCAATACCTGGGAAGCACAGCCCCTAGAAACTTCCCAGACCTGCTTAGCCTTTGGATCTTTTGGAAAGTCTAAGTGCTGACTTGTAGATGCTCAGGTCAGAGAACTGATCCCTGTGCTTTGCTGGAGAGAAGCTGGTGTGTTTGGGGGGAAATTGGAGAAGCAGATGCTTAAATGATAGAGTAGTCACCAAGGGTGCTTAACAGTGCTTTATTTTCATCTCTAAAGGTCAAAGGAGATCCTAATAGTCAATATGCTTTCTTAAATCGCACTTTCTTTGTATTTGGAATATGTGTTTCTTCCTTCATTTGCTTTTTAAAAAATTCCTCTTTGATCATATATATTGACAGCATTACCACATCAATGAGATTTTGTTTTGTTTCTTAAATCTAGAAAGGGAAACAACAACAATATGAGAAGCCCCAGCTATGCTTTAGAGTAAGAGCTTGTTATAAAACAGCCTGTACATATTTTAGTTGACTTTATATTAATAGAGACAGCCTCTTTACTGAAGCTTGAAAACACTCACAGATTTGCCAGAAGTCTATCAAAATAATTTTTGTACAAATAAATCTTGGCTGTTTGTCTCCTTTGTTTCGTGGCATTCTGCGGTCATAAGGAACCCCAGACTGGAAGGGAGTGACTCAATTTCTTCGTACTTGCCATATGCAGCCCTTGTGAGGAGCATCTGAGGAAACCATGGCCTAGTTTTTGTTAGCTGAAATGAAGAGTGAATATTGAATATACTAAAGAATGCTTCATGTCAACTGCTCACAATTCTGGGCAGATGACCTTTTATTAATGTGGAAGTGTAAGGCCAAAGCCACTCTGACAACAGTAGATTATAATTCCTATGTTCCTACCATGCTTTGATTCTAAAAAATTAATGTCAATTTTTTAATCGGATGTCCTTTTCTATACTAGAAATATACATCGTCAAGAAGCACAAGCAACTGAGGATATTTATGGTTTAGTGAGTAAAGTGCTTTGCCACAGAAACATGAGGACCAGAGTTCAGATCTGCATAACCCACACAAAGGGTAGGCATGATCATGCATGTCTGTAATCCCAGCAGTCCTATAGATGATTGAACATGGAGGAAAGAGAGTTCCCAGAAGCTTATTGGCCAGTGTGTTGACTTATTTTATGTCAACATGACACAGGCTAGAGTCATCTGAGAGGTGGGAACCCCAATTGAGAAAATGCTGCCATGAGACTGGGCTGTATGAAAGTCCATAGGGCAGTTTCTTAATTAGTGATCAGTGGGAGAGGGCTCATCCCATTGTGGATGGGGTTGTCCCTGGGATGGTGGTCTTGGGTTCTATAAGAAAACAGGCTGAACAACTGTGAGGAGCAAGCTAGGAAGCAGCTCTCCTCCATGGCCTCTGCATTGGCTCCTGCCTCCAGGTTCCTGCCCTGTTTGAGTTCCTACCCTGACTTCCTTCATTGATGGACTATGATATAGAAATGTAAGCCAAATAAGCCCTTTCATCCCCAAATTACTTGTGTCAAGGTGTTTCATCATAGCATTTGTAACTATGACAGAAATTAGTACCAGAATAGAAGGGTATTGTTGTAGCAGGCCTGACCATGTTGGTTTGGGGAGGATTGTAGAGACACTTTGGAACTTTATATTAGAAGAGCCATTGAGTGTTGAAAGCTCAGTGGTTGTTCTTTCTGAGCTGTAAAAATAAGAATGTTGATGGTGCTGATGAAGGCGGCTTGGCTTATGGAGTTTCAGAGAGAAGCCAAGACTCTTCTGCTATGTATATGAAGAATCTGCGGTTTGTGGTCAGCTGAAGCTGAAAACACAGCTGTGATTTATGAGACCAGAATTGCTAGGACAATTGATGCTGGTCAACTAGAGTTAAAGAATCGTGTGATTAAGAAGAGACCACTGTCATTGAGATGAGGTCTTTGGGGAAATGATTCGTCAGAATCAGCATAGGCAAGCTGTGTTCACAGATGGCCACAGTTGTCCCTTGTGCTGTCGGTCAAACTTGGTTAAGTGTCAGAGTCACCCATGTGGTACTGGTTTTGAAGGCATGAAGGAGTCATAAAAAGTAACTGAGGCTTGGGACCTTGAGATGTCAGGAGAGGCCATTGGTGAAGGTGCAGATGGAGTTTTAGTGGAAGCCCCAGGATTAAAGGGTCGTGGAGAAAAGTTGAGGGTTTGCACCATGAAGAAAGTCCAGGAGCAGCTATTGTTGAAAGCACAGCCCAGTTGCAGTAAAAGACTGCAGCATTTGTGAGATACCAGTAGCATGGAAGGACCACCAAGAACAGCAGCAGCTGTGGAGTGGAGTCGGGCAGAGGCTAGAAGACAGGCGGTGTGAGCTGCAGAGGGCAGAGCTGGAAACCCCAGCCCCTTGGTTGAGTCCAGAAGATTGTTAAATCCCAGGATTTTGGATTGAATTATTTACACTGTTAGAGTTTGGTTCTGTTTTGTTTTTATTGTGAATGTGCCCTAGTTCTTCCCTCTTAAAAGTTTATGGGGCCCCCTGTTAAGATACTGAAATTTTAAAAGAGACTTTGGCAGTCTGGTGTACAGAGTGAATTCCAGGACAGCCAAGGCTGTTTGCACAGAGAAACCCTGTCTTGAAAACCAGAGAGAGAGAGAGAGAGAGAGAGAGAGAGAGAGAGACTGAGTTTGGATTTTTAAAGATACTGAACTTTTTATTTGAACTGGTATGCACTGTGAGACTTTTAAGCTTGTAATATGTTTTATATGTATGATATTTATTAATCTGAGTTCTTGGGGAAGAACAAAAAAAGGTGGGAGTGGTTATGCTGTAAAACTGTTGTGTGTCAAATTGTCAAGGGATGCCAATGAGCAGCACCTTTCCATGGCCTTTTCATCAGCTCCTGCTTCCAGGTTCTGGCCCTGTTGAGTTTCTGTCCTGAATGTAATGTAACCATATGTAAATGTCACATATATTCAGTACACATGTTATAGAATATTATTTTTAACTAGGCAAAGATGTGTTACATTTGTTTATTCTATGGAATATTTGACTGTGTAATGGTGTGTTTCTTTTGTTTATGATGCATTTATTTAATGATGAAAAGATGGTGTTGCATTTGTTTCACCTGGCCTGCCTAAGGCAGCTGATTGGTCTAATAAAGAGCTAAATGGCCAATAGCAAGGCAGGGGAGGGATAGGTGAGACTGGCAGGCAGAGAGATGAAATAGGAGAAATCTAGGCTTGGAAGAGAACAGAAAGGAAGAAGAGGGGAATAAGAGAGCAAGGGAGACACCTGAGGCCAGAAGCCAGGCAGCCATCAGCCAGCCAGACGTAGAGACAGCAAGAAAGTAAGAAAAGGTAAAAAGCCCTGGGACAAAAAGTTGATAAATAGAAATAGGGTAATATAAGCTTTAAAAATACTATCCTGAAACATGCCAGTGCTATGTTGAACATTCAAAGCTAATAATGAGTCTCTGTCATGACTTGAGCTGGCTTGCGGCCTCAAAGAAAAATAACATCCCTGTACACACATACACACCCACAAAATATCTTAGCAGGAGAGACAAAGGAGACTTGACATGAAGGTGGAATTCAAAGTCTAGGGTGAAGGCTGTTGGAGACTGGAGCTTTCTTGAGCTCCCCCAGGTGGTCTGGTTCTGATGCTGTTCTAGTAGCTCATTAAACTTAAATCATGCCAGATCTTGTCGCTTTTCTAGAGTCCCCATAAGTTCAAACTGCCATTTTTGAGATTTTATACTCTAAAGATAATTTGTCATTATAATATTAGTACCCTTGAGAGCAATACAGAATTGGTAGACCTGAGCTTAGGGTCTGTCTTGGTCACATACAGCCTCTATTTTCTTGAGGATGTCACTTCCTCTTTCTAGGTTTGGTTCTTTGTCTGCAGAATGCTAGAACTGGAATAGCAATGAGCGTAGAGATTCTTTTCCTTCAAAACTTCACCAATTCATTCAGTATCTAGATTAAATCTTAATGGTAGTGAAAAGTTTCTGCGTCCCAATGAACCTCTCTGCCGACAGAATAATCCAAATCAAACCAAATCACACTGAATTAGAAAAAAGTCCAGGTTTAATGGAGGCCAGCCCCTGGGTGGACTTCCAGGCCTTCAGAGAAGAGACAGGAAGGAAGACCAGAAAAGCCATGTGTTTGTTCTGTCGGGGTGGGGTGCAATTTAAATACCCTGTGGGAGTGGCTTTGAGCCTCCCTGGGGAGGGGTCACAGTTTGACAGGCTTTCTCGGAGATGGAGTCTGGACTGAGGCGCAACACCCAGGGGAGGCAGCTTGGGATAGAACTTTCCACTCAAACATTTCAGACTCTTTGGATATATGGAGGCCAGAGGCTGAGTTGAAGCCTTAACTCAAACATTCCAGACTCTTTGGGTATAGGGGTGCCAGGGGCTGGGGTGAATCCTTAACACAAACATTCCAGACTCTTTGGGTATAGGGGTGCAGGGGATGGGGTGAATCGTTAACCCAAACAGGCAGCAGGCCTCAAAACTCATATACACAAATGCTTCAGGGAACTTCATTTATCTGCAGAGAATTTGCCTTCTTTACCTCTGAATTTCCATGAGGCTCATTCTTGATTCATCATGGTCTTTGGACTGGAAGGTAGAAACGTCTGAGCTGAAATTCCCAACTGTGTTCTTGGCTTGCTCTCAGGCCTTTAGCCTTTGGGCATGTTGTCTGACTTATCTTGAGTTTCACCAGCTGCAAAACACAAATAACGCTTCCTTCCTGGCAAGCTGTGTGATGAATGCCAGCACAGAAAGTCTTGTGTCAGCAGCAACCTATTTTGATTTTCATTATGACCTCGTGGTTTATGCTTTCCTCTTAGAGTTGTGCTTCTGTGATCCTAGCTTTAGAGATGGTTTCCTACCTGCTTGTTGTAGGAATGAAAACAGCCAAGTTGGCTCAGTAACAGAAGGCTACCAAGTATAATGACTTGAGTTGTAGTGTTTTCTGCACCCAGTGTCTCTTAAGCTTTTGTTAAAACCATGTTAACTTCCATAGCTCAGAGGAATTCATCAATCCTGACTACTAGTTATTTGTCAAAGTGCTACATTAGGAAATAAAATGTTTCTGCATATCTAGGTTTCCTAAAATAAATGTAACCTCTAAGGGTATGCTTGCCTTCTAGGATTCATACTAGTTAGATGCTTGGGCCTCTGGGCTTACAAATAAGCAAATATTCTTCCTCGGTTTTATAAAACTGTTGGATTATTTCAGATCACACACATGCACCCATCCTTGGGCCCTTAAGGGCATTAACATTAATCAAAGTGATGCAAAATTCAATTAGAAATTATCTGATGCTCCCTGCATGTTGATTTCACTGTGCAAGGAGCCTTTTCTGCAATAATCTGCCTGAACAGATGAGACTCAGCTCAGGTAGGGAGAAAGCTGTCAGAGAAGAAGTTTCAAATGAGGGCAGAAAAAATGATCCCAACATGGGAGCCCTCTTCACAGCATCACGCTTAGCAGAAGTGGAGCCTAGGGCAAGTCACATTATAATAGACCTAAAATATTTAAATGAATGCCAAGGATGGCTGCTACCTGAGTTCCTAGGACTAGAGTAAACAGCTATAATTGAACATGCAGAGAGAAGTAAGTGATATCAATACTTATGGTATTATATGGAATATACAGGGACAAAATATGGTGCTAGAGACCTGTTTCCTGTCATAAAGGGCATAGCACTAACAGATTCTGCCCTAGTCACCAGCCTACAGCATGAGAAAGAATCATGCCAGAGTGGAAAGACTCAAATACGAAGACAGACCAAGATCTGAATTCTATCTGCATCCTTCACTTCCCTAGTGGCTTTCCACAAATTATGTACTTCACTTTAAAATGAGAATAATGTGGCTGGGCTTTGTGATACATGCCTGTAATCCCAACACTCAGAAGGTTAGAACAGGAGGAATACAAATTTAAGGGAATCCTGGACTGCATACATACACACAAATACACACACATAGAAAACTGATAATATAATTGTTTTAAGGGTTCCATGAAGACTAGAAATGACACACATTTATTTATATGTTACTTAATAACATAGCATTCATAAAAATCAGTAAACAATTTTTAACAATTTATTTAAATATTTAATGTGTTTGTGTTTTTTACTTCCTTGTGTGTCTATGTACCATGTATGTAAGTGCCTGTGGAGGCCAGAAGAGGGTGTTTGATCCTTTAGGGCTGGAATTATACTCAGTGGTGAACCATCATGTGGGTGTTGGAATCATGAGACATCCATTTGTCATATTGTTTGGTTTGCTTTCTTTGAAAAACTGCTGAATGAGATACATTCTTCATATCTCCATCCTTATGTTCCTACATAATGGAAGAGTAGTCAGGCCTCTTAACCACTGAGTCACCTCAATGACCTCTCTCAGTAAGTACTTTTAAAGACCTTCTGCGAGATATCTTTTACCATGGATATGAAACTTTACATACCTTGAAAACTTTTCCCTTTTAGCTGCTTCTTAATAGTTGGAAATTTCAGAATATCTATGTCTTCATTGTCTCTTTAAGTCTTATTGCTGCATAGACTACCAGGGCCTACTGTGATTGGACATATTAGTAGACTAGGATTTGACTGTAATGGATGTCAGGAAGAACATGAACACACATAGAACATGGTACTTATATTTGAAGCAGTGCTGTATGTGGCATCATTATCCCAGGGCATGGTTCTGGCCACCATACTATTTTTGGTTCCTATAGGAAGTAACTGCTCTCATGAGCAATGAATTTACATGATTCCTAGTGACAGAGGGCCAAAGTGCTCATCAGTCTTTATGTCCTTGAACACTTGATACATTGAGGTAGCATAAAATAGTATACATCTAGTGAACTGTGAAGAGTTTAGTGTAAGGGATTGTTTGTAGGGTGTTTTAAAAACTGAAATATTTGGAAAGAAGAAAGGTTCGAGCTTTGCAAACTTAACATGCTGACTTTGTTTCTTCTCCCATTACAATATACCAGAAGTCCATGTGCTCAAAATCAGTAGATTGGGGCTGAGATTCTTTCAGTTTTTTGATAGATTATTTTATGTAGTTCAATTTCTCAGGTGTTTCCTTAGTGACATAAAAAGAAAATTTCATGTAGTACTGGAACTATCTGTTTGTCATGTTATTTGGTTTGCTTTCTTTGGATGACCTCTGAATGTGATAAATTCTTCATACCTCCATTTTATGTTCCTTAATAGAAGCCAATTGTTTAAAAGTATTTTATTCCATTTTCTATGATAATATTATTGATAATAACATATTAATAATTTCAATCAATAAAATGTGTAATTATGCCACTTACATTTTTTCTTAAAGTACTTTCTCATTTGATTAACCCATAGTCTCCTCTTTGCTCCTTTTTCCCCTTCATCCTCATCCCTTACTAGGCAAAGGTCCAGTGGGTGTACTGATAATAGTGCATGGCCAGTATTGAACTCTAGGGGCTAAGACTTCATCCTCATCCCTTACTAGGCAAAGGTCCAGTGGGTGTACTGATAATAGTGCATGGCCAGTATTGAACTCTAGGGACTAAGACTTCATCCTCATCCCTTACTAGGCAAAGGTCCAGTGGGTGTACTGATAATAGTGCATGGCCAGTATTGAACTCTAGGGGCTAAGACTTCATCCTCATCCCTTACTAGGCAAAGGCCCAGTGGGTGTACTGATAATAGTGCATGGCCAGTATTGAACTCTAGGGGCTAAGACTTCATGCTCATCCCTTACTAGGCAAAGGTCCAGTGGGTGTACTGATTATAGTGCATGGCCAGTATTGAACTCTAGGGGCTAAGACTTCAAAGGACACTGAAGGGACAGAAAAATGCACCTTTGATTTGATCACTCTAATTGAGAGAATACACCTTAATAATTACTTGGTGTGTATACTGACCTGATCATTCATTTGCTTTCTAATGTGGACCCTTCGTCTTTGCCTTTCTGCGTTTTATCTCCACTTAATGAGATGACATGTGGAGAATTCCACTCTTCAATATTCAGGTGATGGGACGGAGGCTATCACCTGGGTCTTTTTCCTCCTTCTCCTCCTCCTGTGTAGGCCATTCTTCTTGTGTGTGGCAGTGCTGGTGGGCTCCACCAGGGAGCTGACAGCAGAGTAGTTACAATGATGCTTTCAGACTTGTTCTGAGTCTGTAATTAAGTGACATCACTGATTCTTAAATGCATCTGCTGTGAAAGTCAGAAGGCTAAATTATCCCATTAAAGAGAGAAAAGTGTCACTTGGTGTTAAAAGAGCCCAAGTTTAGTATGCTGCAGAGTTCCTTCAGGAAAGCTGTTACAAGCCAGTTGAGCATGGAACGTAGTGGGAAGACTGGGAGGCTGGAAGGCCATGTGGTTCAGAACAAGCTGTTCAAGAATCACAGCTGCACTCAGGCTAACTTTTTTTTTTTAAGTAAGAAGCCATTAAAAAACGAGTTTTGCTTTTGCAAATGCAGTTAACTGCTTGGTTGCTAGTTTTTTACGCTCTCAGCTGTGCTCTTCCAGGCACTCCATAAACTCTCTACAGCACATGACCTCACAGCGCAACACAGCTTGGGTGAGAACAAGACTCTGCAGTCAGTCTCCATCAGCTGACTAACATCGCTTAGTCACAAGCTATCACAGCACAACACCCCTTGGCATCTCCTAGATTCCTATTTCTGAGCAAATGGAAATCTTGAAACAAAGATCTTCATTGGCCAGCCCCAGACCTCTCTCAGAATAGTATCTTCAGAGTGTGTCTCCCAGACCTATGTGGCTTAGCTTACAATATCCAGAATTGATGTCATTGCTTATACATTTTTTCAATTACTATTTGAAAAACTTCTTTAAAATATAAAAATAACAACAATAATAATGTAACTGTAAAATCAAATCTTAGTAGTTATTTCCTTTGTACTTCCATAGAATTGAGAAATGCTTTCTATTGTTTTCTCTTTCTTCCTATGTGTGTTTGGCACATTACATTCTCTCATAGATAATCTCTCATGCCCTTTAGAGGGATGAAGTGTGGTTAGACAAGAAGGGCCATGGTCTGCTTGTATACAAATGACTCCATATTCCTTTTCCTTCTAAAGACCTTTATGTTCTATAAAATTCCTGGCTCTTTGTATCATTAGCACTTGAAATGCCATTTTTTTTTTTAGTTGGAAAACTGAGTTTAAAAGCAGGTGGAAAGGGAAAGGAAGTAGGAACTTCTGTTAAACTTCCGGTATTCCTTTAGAAAAACTTCAAAATCTAAGTTTATGTCCAACTTATTCCTGATGTTCCAGTAAAGGGTATACTGATGGGTGACCAAGAAGTAGACTTGTGCCTAGTATGTATGAGGCCCTAGGTCCACTCCTCAGACAGAGGGAAGGAAAGGACAGAAGAAGAAAATAAGAAAGGAAATATAAAAAGGGGGGAGTTTGTTTAGAAGGATGCTGTAATATCTCATGGAATCTAACCCTTTAGAATAACTCCCAACAGCCCCAGGGACCTCATAAGAAGAGCCTATACTAACAGCCTCTAAGTTACAGGCCTCACTTTGGCCAGCTGTCGTATGACACTGTACAAATCAGCAACAGTAAAGCCCTGCATGAAAATAAATTACTTTAAAGGGTTACTGTTCTTTGAGAAGAGGACTAAGGATGTCACCTCAAAAGCTTATATGTTGTTAAGACTAGAATTGGGTAAGGACTCATCAGAATTTAGTGCAATATGTACTGGGTTCAAATAGAACTAGAAATGTAATAATTCTCATTGCATCTTCAGAACCTGGGAAATGTGGAACACTGATCCTAAAAAGCCAGCAACCTAAAAAACCAGACTCAGAAGGTCTGGACTCTACCAGATTGCATTTTGCTGACTTTCATTCAGTATTTATTTTCTTCTACTTCCTTGGTCAACAAAAAAACACACAGCATCCAGCAGTGATGATGTGAATCAGCCTGTCTATTGGAATGGGTCATTTAAGTGTCTCATTCAATTTCATGTGTATATATTTAGGTGTCTATACACACATACACACACATGTAAGTGAATGTGTGTTTGTGTGTCTGTGTGTGTGCTGTAAAGAAATAGAGGCCATAAGTTTGACAGAGTGGGGATGGATGGATTAGGGGAAGGATTGGAGGAAGGAAAAGGAAGAAGGTAGATAATGTAATTATATTTAATTTCAAAAAGGAAAAAAGGAAAAAGTATTTCCCACACATGTGCTTGCAATCAGAGAAGAAAATCTAAAAGAAGAGAGACTAATCTGCCTTTTTTTTTTGTCCCATCAGAAATTGTTACTTGACTAATATGTATTCAGTATCCATTCTGGTTAAAGTATTGAGATACAATTTAGAAAACTAAAGATGTTGAATCAGTTCCTGCTTTTTATTTTCTGAGACAGGATTTCTCTGTAGCTTTGGAGCCTGTCCTGAAACTAGCTCTTATAGACCAGACCAGGCTGCCCTCGAACTCACAGAGATTTGCCTGCCTCCGCTTCCCAAATGTTGGGATTAAAGGCATGGGCCCACTACCACCCAGCTCAGTTCCTGCATTTGTATACTTAAGTTGATAATATAAGCAGACACTGGAGGAGTTATGATAATTACATTTCAAGATTGTGTGCAAATTCCAAATGATCATAGTATAAATGCAAAGTGCTTTAGGCATAAAACAGGAAGGCTTTTTAAATATCAACAGGAATAACTTTTGAGCATTTTGGGTCAGGTACTATATTGAACTCTTTAAGTCATTTGATCCTTCACCATATGGGTGGTGTAAATTTTTATTTAAAGGCGTAAAACTGTTGTCTTAGTCATCTTGGATAATTAGAGCGCACTACCATGTATTGAGTGGCTTGAACTGCATTTCTGAAATTGTAGAGTTTGAAATCTGAGATGAGAATGTCACATGACTGTGCTTAATGTTCATCATGACACAAAGATTGCTGCTTTTGGTGTATGTTCCTATGGGGACTCTGGGAGAGAGCAATAACTGTCCTCCTGGGGTCTGATCTTATTAAGATACTTATCCCATCTTTATGATGGGATCTAATTAATTCCAAATTATGTACCTCGTAATGCCATTAGAATAGTTGAGTCAGACATGGTGGCACTATACTGCAAAATCTAACTGGCAGATTTAAAACAGTTATGGTTTCTTGTTAACCTAGATATACCTGGTCAAGATTGCAAATGCTATGCTAGCCACTATGTTTAAGTTATATCATCACAACAACTTCATGGTAGTTGCAGGTCTAAGTCTGTGAGTTTCAGAGGTGTGTTATTTTAGTGTCAGTGGTATTGTTTCAAAGATTTTATTGTTAGCAATGGTGATAGACTGTAAGTTGGGGGTTTTAACCATCACAAATACACCAAGATTTTACTTCTAACTCTTCAGAGAGCAACATATTGATCATCTTAAGCGTTCAGGTACTTGCGACTTTGGATGGCGAGGTCTCCATTCAGTGAACTACATAATTAACTGAAACATATATTCCCATGTAACAAACCTGACATCATTAATGTTGGGCAGCTACTGAGGGAATCAGAATCTGCATCCAGCCCTGTAAATAATCACCTCATAGCTAACACAGCCTGATATTCCCAGAATAAGAGTGGGCACACTTTGAGGTGCTCAGTGACCCAGAGGTGGCTGAGTGAACTGCACTTCCCACAGCTAGAGGAGAAACAGGCTCTTAAATGTGACAGAGCATGCAGTAGATTGTAGACAGGAAAAGGATTGATTTTCACTGGAGATGTCTTCATCTGAGATTGCCTAATATTTCTAACACTTTAAGCTGCTAATGAGCATCTCTGTCCATCCCACTGAGGGCCCTTAGGTGTTGCTAAGCACTGAGAAGGGTGGAGCAAATGATGCAAAAACATTATTCAAGTTCCTGGAATTGTGGGGGTGATTCTGTAATACCTTAAATTGTTCTAAATTCGTAGAGCTTGGACAGCTGCTGAAAACAAGAGCCGTATGCCTCTATCACAGTCCACATGTTAGGCCTGTGTTATACAATTTGTATTTTATGGATGGCCACATGAATTAAGTTGGAACTAAATCATTATTCTAATTCTTCCTGTAATTCATCTATCATTCCCAAAGCTGTGTCTCTTCCTCTGTGAGGTTTACAAGTTTGTAACTAAAGGGCATATGTCATTACCGAATTTTTCTTCACCTCCACAAAAAAAAAAATCCTTCCATCTTATGATTTGCAGACTGCCAGGGACACTAGGGAATGTGCTTGTCAAATAAACAGAAAACATTCGTTCTCAGGCATGTGGTCTCAATAGCTTTCACAAGCATAATACTCACTTACAAAATAATTAGTAATCCAAAAAGGCATTTAAACTCAACTCTCTGAAGCATAGAGGGAGATGTACATTACATCAATTGAACTATTAGTTTAAATCTCAACTTTAGTTGCAGGCATAATTAGGCTTTAGTGAAAGAAGACATGTGTGTAGATTGGAGAAGGTGGAATGTTTTAATCATTGAAGTATCATTTTTATTAGTGCTAGGGATTAGGAACTGTATTGACCTATGGATCTTCTCGTCTCCACTGGGTCTGTGTCTTGCATAGTTAACTGGAGGGACCTCCACCGCTGATGTCGTTGAGCAGCTGCCAGTGAGGGAACCTGTCCTAGAGGTCTGCCAAGTTGATGGTAAAATACAGGTTATTTTCAATATATTGTTAAAAATAAATACTCTGAGCATGTTGCTTTCAAATACCAAGGACTAAATTTACATTTTAGCTCGAGTTCTATCCATTCAGACTATAGCATTTACTGTATGGTCCTAGTAGGCTCTATATCAGTCGAGTTTACATCTATGTATATAAGGTCTCGTGAGTACAGTGTCACATAGGGTTGGAACTTTAATATTTGTTGATTGGTTGGTTGAATAAATGGGGACAGGGTAAAACAATTAGAATTCCTCTTGGCCATTATATAAATGAGTTATATTTCTTTTCTGGTTACCTATTTAATAAATGCAAAATATTTTGAAACAAAGTCTCTATGAGAGTGAAATAGTTACATAGATGATTGGTTTGACAACTGCTTCAGACAGTTGCAAACTATGCCAGTTAAGTTCCTTGTTTCAGAAAAACAGTGGGACAATACCAAAACCAACATTTGAATCCAGAACTGTCTGCCTCCCTAGCTGTGGGATTACTTTCTTTATCCATTCTTCCATTGAGGGTCATCTAGGTTGTTTCCAGGTTATG
>LOEQ01000179.1:310320-324470 GCA_001685075.1 Bramus lutescens | reverse complement strand
GGCAGGCAGGCAGACAGACAGACAGACAGACAGACAGATAGATAGACAGACAGATACACAGATACACACACACACACACACACACACACACAGTCTTGTGACTGTCTGGGTCAAGCATGCAGCAGACCCAAGTACCCTGGCTTGCCTGATAATAGCCCCCATAATTTTCCTGGTTTGCAGGTGAGGGGGTACTGATAATAGGCATGAAATGCTGTTGTAAGCCACAGTCTATGAACAAAGCATTTCAGAACTCCACCATTGTAAACTGAGTCACTGCTTGTTCTTGAAGAAGTTCTTTTCTGAGGAGACAAATTACTTATAGCAGGGGTTCTCAACTTGTGGGCCTTGAACCCTCTGGGGGGGTCACATATTAGATATCCTACAAATCAGGTATTTGTATTACTATTTATAACACTAACAAAATTACAGTTATGAAGTAGCAACAAGATAATTTTATGGTTGGGGTTCATCACATTATGAGGAACCTTATTAATAAATTAATTTAGTAATCATAAATTGTAGCAGCATTTGGAAGGCTGAGACCCACTGACTTACAGGCTTCACTTTTATGTTATAAATAGTCTGTTATTAACTGAGTTAGAAGATTTACAAATGAGCAAATTAATTTGTACAAGTATTTCATTAATGATTACTTTGGTGAGACTTATATGTATTGAATGGATATAAGACAATGTCACCACACATATTTCACTGACAACCTTACAATAATCCCTCAAGGCACATATTATTTCACCATTTGTAGATTAGGATCCTGGTCAAGAAAGTTCTATGGTTAACTATCAGTAGATCTGAGGCCTCAAGCCTGTCTGACCCTAAACCCTGTGCTGTCTTTTGTATAGTGCATTACCCAAAAAAATCTTAGACCTCTGATTTAATGAGGGGAAGATTGTGTTAGGAACAATGGGAAATATAAAAAATAAAAATGCAATTCCTGTACTCAAAGAAATGAAAATACACTGGGAAGAGATGATTGCATGAAAAATATCAGGGGATAGTGAAGGTATAAACACATAATTGCATTCCTTAACCTGTGAAAGCTAGGGAAGAGACAGATTAATGTTACTGCAGACAAAAGCCTGAAGCTGAGCATTTGAAAGACAGGTAGAAACATCACCTGTGATTGTTAGGATTCACTTTTGTACCTAGGGTGAGCATCAGACATTGTTATAACCCATGAAAATTCCAAGTTAGAGATGGTAATGCAGCTAGACTTCCACCCAGCTTTCCTCTCCCTTCGGGTAAGCCTCAGAGGAAGTGTTTACCTTGTGAAGGTAGCATTATGTTATGTAAAGTAAATGGATATTTTAAAACACTAGGTCACATTGTCACAGTCAGAGCAACTAGATAGTGACATCATGAAAGACAGCCAGTAACTGATTCTGACTGGGGGACCTGGGTTTGTCACCTGTCCTGCTTCTCTTGGGACATATTCTCACTGAGTAACTCACAGGCTGAATGTCTCACTGTGTTTACATTGTCCCCCCTCAGTTCATATATCGTCGGTTTCATATGTATTAAATATATTCTGCAATATCACTGGAAAGAAATGTACACTGAATGAGTCGAATTATTAACAAAAAGTTCAGAATGGAAAAATGCAGATTTTCATGAAATAACAGCAAAGGCGTGTTCTACTGAAATGTGGGGAAATAGCTGGAAGCTCTTAAAACCATAGACGGGGCAGCAGGGGAGATTTTGAAAGATAGGTGTACAAGAAATAGAAGCAACTGTGTGATGACACTGGTGGAGATCTAGGTAAAGCGCATATACAGGGGGACTGCAGACCGCTCAGGAAACAGGGCTTGTGTGGGGGTAACTCTGCTGTCTTTTCACTAAGTTGATCATGAAGCCACTGAAATGAGACAAGTTCAGAACAACAGACAAAATAACAGTAACATGGTGAATCAGCTAATGGTCCTTTTTACACTGTATATTTTCACCTACCCATCTCATTTTCTTTGCTTTCTCTAGGTTTACAGTTACTATTGTGTATTACCAAATGAAAATTCTTTTGTAGCACTGTAAATAGTTGGTGTTAATTTAGATGGATAAAGTCAAAGGAACTCAAAAATACTTTAGAATATTTGAAGTATTAGTATTATTTTATTACCTAGTTGTCATCCCTTTTCGATTTCCTCAAATCCTACTTAGACTTGCATACTGTTAGTATATTTGAAAGCAAATACTGAATAACATCCCTCAGTGCTCTGATTTCTCACTATTCTGTGTCCTGGTGCATTTTTATGACAGCAGCCTCTAGAGAATTAATTGGCCAAAAGAAAAGAGCCTCTTCCTTCTCAATACCAAGATCTAAAATAGTCATCATGCTTTGTTGGTTTTTGGTTTTGCTTTGGTTTTGCTTGCTTGTTTGTTTGTAATGAAATAGTTACCGTCCCGGGAATATAGGTGTCCTGTTTTGTCTCAGTGATAGCCTTGCTTTTGTCCTCACAGGACTGCAGGGAGTTACTGTCTCTTTAGCACCATGTTCCTGCACTGACTTCTTAGGCCTCTGTTGATAAAGTTTCCTTTCTGTTGTTGCCAGTGATACCCAAAAAGAAGTTCATTCATGGAAACATTTCATAAAAATCCTCTGGTCATTGCTTTCAAAGTTTAGTTGACCCAGGTGTGACACCACATTACACCTTTTGCCCAGTGTTAGGGCATTACAGGCAAGCATCTTGTATTCTCTAATAACGGTAGTACAAAGCGTCAGTCATGCATAACTTCTCACATCTATGAGCAACATATGAAGATTTCAAAATCATGTCCTGCTTTTGTTCCCTTCCAGAATTTTAGCATCCATAAATTATCACAGGGAAAAGAATGGCTCAGGCATGCTGTTGAAGTTGATTAAGCCTATCTTATTCCGGCTGAGTAAAAGGATTGTTGCATGGCAACTGGCCAATAATCACAGCCTACATGACACATAACAGACACGTTAGCATGGCAAGGGCAAATGAAGAGGCATGCCATGGTGGCTAAGGTGACTTGAGGGCATGAGGGCAGGTCTCCTTTTACTTACCACCATTTTCTTAACAAAACTGTTTATTCCTGCGGTACCCAAGGGGAGTGGTGAGCTCCTATGGGGCATGGAAACATTGGGGACATGATTTTCTTCTCACTGGCTATGAAAGAGATGTTATTCATCCCCCAATTACTTTTGTGTTGTTGGCTGGACATATTATATTTGCTTTTTATGAATAATCAATAAGTCCATTCCACTTCAACACTACTGCAAACCCAGCTAATATGAGGCAAAAATCTGTTTCAGAAATATGAATTAATCAGAGCTTGAACAAATGAATTTAGATTCCAGATCTAAGATGAATACAGAGATACAAGTATAAAATAAGAAAAAAAACTACACAACAACAAATAAATGTATATTTTCTTTACATATGTGTATCTAAGCCTAATCCTAAGTAGTTGCTTTACACCATGGCCGTTTTCAGGGCTAGTGTAACTTCTCACTTTATGCAGGAGGCTTGTCGTGAGCATCTGTGGATGAATAGTGCTTGGCCCGTTGGGAAGCACGTTAATGAATCGAACATACATCCTTCCCTCTAAGAACCTAGTGTCCAGAGGGCCATGACATGTACTCATGAATAGAGAGCAGTCCAGATCACTGCGTCTCTGTCCTGTGTAATTCTCATTTCTTTTCTCTGTGGGTCAATGAGGCCAGGGATATATTTCCTTATTTAGAACCCACAGTAATGATTTTTTAAACTCAGAATCCAGCACACTACCATATATGTGTAAAATAAAAGCGTATGATTGTTAAACTTACATATATTTAGCACATGGCAATTTTTCCTGGATAGCTATAGTATATTACAATATTTCCTGTTCCATTCACATGTCCTTGTTCTCACTCCCCTTTTCTCTTTTACTCCCATATTGTTTACAGCCAATTTTAATTGTTTTAATTTAGCACGCCTTGAGTCAAAGTCCTCAAAGAGCAGGTGTCCTGTCTGCTTTATGGCATCTGATCATGCTTCACGGTAAATGAGATAATGGTGCACTTGAATCTCACTACCAATTTTTGGTCCAGCCTGATGGATGCCATAGCCTACTACAGGTTCCTTATAACTCTGACCTGGAGGGGGGAAAAGTGTCTCATTCTGTCCCCTCTACTGAGGTGAATAGAACAGGATAATGAATTATGTATAATTGAGAAATGATGCACATAGTCTAAGATTGGGCAAAAACATATACTACCCTCAACTTCTTACACATTTCATCTCACTAATGACCTTTTATTCAGCATGCTGAGGATTTTTCTGAAACCCTGACTTAAGGAATGAAATCTCCCTTCAGTTATTTATGATTTAAATTAATGCAAATAAGGCTCCCTGGCTTGCTGTGCTGATACTCATTAATAAATATTTCACTGGGTATTAGAAGATTCAGATTGACTAAATGAGGCTCTTCTTCAATATAAACAAAAGCCCTTGTGTTTTTTCACTACTGTGCAGGCCCAGTTCTTATGTCTGGCTTTCATTATACTGAATGAATGTTAGGTGGGTGCATCAGCAGAGCTATGGATCCTGTGGGAATCAGAGTCAGTGGGGGCTCTGCAGTGAAATAATCCTCTAGTTAAACCAAATTTAATCTCATTAGCAGGGTAATTGTGCTGTTAGGGGAAATGGTCGGCCAGGTTAAAGAGAAACCCACATATTCTAATTACTCTTTTGTGCCTGTCATTGGAAAATTCAACATTGAGCTGAGGCAAAATGTGCAGATTCTTTGCTTGTCCTAAAGAGGCTGGAACTTTGGTGATGTCCACATCTCTCACACTTCCCAGACCTATGTACAACAGTGTTGTCATGCTGTGCCTGTTCTTGGATCTTTGCTATAGAAATCAGTGCCGGGGTACACGATCTTGACACACTGTGCCTTATGTATGTATCTTGCCCTTTGTCCAACAAAGTTTATGCAGCAGACCACCAAGGATTTAGTACTTCAAAAATTTAATATCAAAATATCTGTAACTTATGAAAAATATCATTTCATAGTTTTTATTATTAGGGGATTTTTCCAAGAGAACTGAAACAGGGACCAAGTATTATATTATAGTCCTCTATATTTCTTTCTGTGTATAGCATGTTTAGCATGTGGTAAAGAAGAAAGAATTATAGGCTACTTGGAAGCTGGAACTGGGTTCAAGATATAATCTTAAAGCTTGATAATCATGTGTACTCCAGAAAATTACTTATTTGAATTGCAGGTTTGTCATGTGTAAAGTGGAAATGATTATCATTGTCAAAGTAGCCCTAAAGCAGAATAAGAGTGAGTTTTGTTAAAGTCTACAGCAAGCACTGATAAATTGTATGTATGGAAGATAATCGCTTCTCCCTGCTTTGAAAGACCTGGCATCACTAGCCCCTAGAATACAATATAGTCATAATCAGCAAATATTTGAATTAGTTAGATGTTGGGGAGTTCTGCCTTCAAGCTCACAGTTGTTGCCAGGGTGATTATTTCCAAGAATTTTTCTAAATCGATGAGATGAATACTGATGTATCCTTTAAAAAGAGAAAGATGTGTCAACTACATCTTGCCCAAGAACAGCTTATTGTATCAGTTTTGAAACAAAGCATGTTTGTGGGCAGTGACACAAATCTCAACAGATGATTCTAAAAAGGCTGAAAGACACTTAAGGAAATGCTGAACATCCTTAGCCATCAGAGAAATACAAATCAAAACAACTCTGAGATTCCATCTTACAACTGTAAGAATAGCCAAGATCAAAAACACTGATGACAGCTTATGCTGGGGAGTCTGTGGGGAAAAGTCAACACTCCTCCATTGCTGGTGGGAGTGCAAGCTGGTGCAGCCCCTTTGGATATCATTATGGCAATTTTTCAGAAAATTAGGAAACAACCTTCCTCAAGACCCAGCAATACCACTTTTGGGTATATATCCAAAGGATGCTCAGTAATACCACAAGGACATGTGCTCTAGGAATTCCTACCACCAGCAGCCTTTAAGTTACCCGCCCACTTGGGCATAGCCTCTTATACTATAAATACAAATGTAAAGCACACGTGTCCAGCCTCTCTTCAGGCTATGGGATTTGGTTGCTGTTCCCCATTCCAGCAGAGGACTGTAATCTGTGACTCTACCTCTAAATAAATAACCCTTTATTATGCTCAATTCTGAGCTACTGTGGGATTTCTTTAAAGCGTCCTTCCTCAGACATGTACTCAACTATGTTCATATTAGCATTATTTGTCACGGCCAGAACCTGGAAACAACATAAATGCCCCTTGACCAAAAAGAATGGATAAAGGAAATGTGGTACATTTATACAATGAAGTACTTACACAGCGGAAAAAAAAAATGACAACTTGAAATTTGCAGGCAAATGAATGAATCTAGGAAACATCATATTGAGTGAGGTAACCCAGACCCAGAAAGACAAATATCATATGCATTCACTCATAAGAGACTTTTAGACATTAAATGAAGGAAAACAAGCCTACAATTCATAATCCCAAAGAACCTATACAACAGTGAAGACCCTAAGAGAGACATGCATGGATCTAATCTACGTGGGAAGTAGAAAAAGACAAAATCTCCTGAGTAAATTGGGAGCATGGGGACCATGGGAGAGGGTAGAAGGCAGGGGAAGAGGAAAGGAGGGGAGCGGAGAAACATATTTTGCTCAATGAAAACAATTAAAAATAAATAAATAAATACTAGAAATCACAAAAAAAAACATTTAATGGTATTAACAAGTATGAATGCATTGTCACCAAGCTGAATTCATGGATGGTGAATGAGGAATTCTTTCAAGCTTTTGTCTACCATGCCTGTGGCTGTAATTTTTCATCGCCTATCTGAAAAAGTAAAGTTTTATGTTTACTATTATGCTGATAAATAAAATGTATCAAGGGTCATTGTCCATATAATTACTCTAAATTATTTCATAAATTTCTTATGAGACAAAGTAGTTTTTAAATAATTTTTCACATCAAGATAGACTTTGTATTTATCTTATGGTAAAGCATATATTCCCCCAAACTTTCCCCATTTCTTTGAAAACAGATGTTTCTCAGATGAAGTCAAGTGTGATATTGAAATTTTATTGTTGAAACAATTTCTGTAAGGGTTGCTGTCTCTTATGTATTCAGTTCCAGTTAGCAGCACTCAGCCCAGACGTGTAAGCCAATGAGCCGAGTCATCTGGCTATAGACACTACTGTTGCATAGCTGTGTTTTCTGTTCCGTGCTTTAGTTATTTGTCACCATATTAATACAGGATAGCGTTGGTTCTGTGGAAACTGATAATGTTGCCATCAAAATTTTTATAAGGTCTTGCATTTTTGTTTTTCTTTGTTTTTGAAATTCTGCTTATTAGTGCATAGCTACCTGAAGATTCTCACATAGGCAAGGGACCCTCCTCTTTCTGATTATGTGCAAGTGTGATAATTTGTACTTTTCTATACCTTGGTTTTGTGAGCAGAATTTTAAAATCTGATTTAGCATTACTGTGAGAACTTCAAGGAAGTGGACTTGCAGGAATAGTAAAGTCCTTGGATCCTAGCTAATAATAGACACATTTATGAAACTGTCTATAAAGCAAGAGCTCTCTGGTGCCCCTGAACGGGACAAGATAGTGATAGGACACTGGATTAAAATAGCTTTAAAATACTCAGCTTAGTTCATTTTTCATCCTAGATAATATTGTACAGGCTGTTTTGTTGTGTTGAACCCCCGAGATAATAACGCACGACTACAGGTGATTCTAGAAAGTGTTGTCTTTTCCAAGCAGGAGTAAGACTAAGAAGGTTTTGAACCACTCTACAATAACAGTTTGTTTTTTTATTTTTGAGAAATCCTGCAAAATGCTTCATTAAACATATTGTCCTGGAAAATGCGTGTGGTATAGTGCAATGAGAAGAAGATCATGGATGAGTTGTAAAAATCAGATACTCAAATTAAATAGGATAAATATATATGACTTTAAGGCTCTGGACTCATTCAGTACTATGTGTCTTGGGCCCATGCCATAATTGTTTGCTGAGGATCACATGTTATTTTGCAGGTTTTTCTTAGATTGCTGCACATTCAGGTTGGCAATTAATCAAGTAATAATAAACATAGATTGGTAAAACATAATCTAAGCTAAGATCATGGAACAAGGTTAGCTGCCAAATAGGTTCATTTGAGAAAATTCAAACTGAGCTTTCCAAAGCGTTTGTTTACTAAGCATAAGAAAATCTATCCTGGTGAGGAATACTGAAAGGGAGCCTAGTAGCCTGCCTATCTCATCCAGCATATATTGTATCATTTTTAATTTTAAATTTCTTGAGAATTTCAAACCTGTATATATAGTATTTTGATCAGATCTGATCTCCCATTTCCTTCCGTCAACTGCTCCCATCCCCTCCTACCACCCTTCCTTCCCAGCTTCACTTGCTCTTTTCTTTACTCACCATACCCACTTCATGATGCCAGTATGTGCATGGGTATAGAGATGACCACTAGCGCATGAGCAGCCTTTGGAGCTACATCCCAATGAGAACTCCCTCTTTCCCCACCAGCAGCCATCTATTGCTAGTAGCTCCTTGGGGAGCTAGGGATGACATGTCATGTACTCCTGCCTCACCCATGATAGAATTTTGAGTGGTTTGATCACATGTATGTCTTGAACATTCAGTCACAGTTGTGAATTCATGTGTGCAACAGCCTCGTCGCAACAATTTTTTGGCATGTGACAAATTTCCGCTGTTTGATTTCTATTACGGGTACCTGAGTGGTATTCAGGTTGGTCCAGAATCTCAGAGCTTAGTTCTAGGTTTTAATATGCTGACAATTTGTCTTTAAGTGCCTCGTTTTGAAACATTTAACATAATGCATGCATCATCTGTTTTACAACCTCCTGTCCTCCTGCACCACCTCAATTCTTTTATCACCTTGCTTATCTAACCATTTTTATCTATAAAACAGAATGTTAAAATAACCCATGGATAGTGAGCACTTTAAAAAGCCATGGCCCTTAGTGGCCAAGACTAAGTAAGCTATAATAATAATACAGTACTATTTATTTGAATATTTATTAATTACGTGCACTACTTAATTAAATTGAAACTACCCAGGTGATTGAAAATGGAAGTCAGAGACCAATAGTGTAAAGTAAAATTAATATTTACTTATCTTATTAAAGGTCTGGATGCATGCCTTTAATCCAGACACTGGGGAGGCAAAGGTAGGGAGAACTCTGTGAGTTCAAGGCCAGCCTGGTCTACAGAGTGAGTTCCAGGACAGCCAAGGCTACACAGAGAAACCCTGTCTCAAAACAAACAAAGAAAGAAACAAAAAGAGTGTGTTAGAATAGGCTTAAGTCTGGCATGGTCTCTGGAGCCAACATCAAATTTTCGCCCCATCACTTGCCAGCTATTTGATCTTGAGAAATGTGTCATGCCAGTCAGTTCCGCTTCCAAATAGTTGTGCATGTGTTCTACTTTGCAACATCATAAGGACTGTGTGACCCAAAGCTTGGTGACTGCGCACAACACTTCTGTGTGTGGTTATCTCATTGCCATCCTCTGTAAAATGGACATGATAATAGCACAAGCCTCTTAGGATGCCTTTGAAATTTGTATTGATGAATCCTTCTAAAGCTCTTTGAGCAAGGTATGGTAAGAGCTCTGTGACCATGAGTGGTTATTAATACCACTCCTATCGATGTAGCAGCAGGAAGAATGTGGGCCCCATCCCCCTGCGTTTGTATTGGAGTATCTGAAGGCCTTGTGGCTCTCCGCCCAGAAGAGAGTATCTTAGCTATGCTGCACCACCATTCCCAGGCCATGCACTAGGCTTCGCCTCCTAAAATTTTCTTGGAAATATTTGACAGCTTAATCTTTCATATGATAACATAAAAGGGTATTTAACTGCAAGTAAAATAAGTTGAAGCAATAAAACAGAATTCAACCCTAACGATAGAAAAATTATCATCTTGCCTTTGAGCTTGGTTCAATAGCCCATATTATTGACTTTATTTATTTGCATCTTGAGGGGTTACAGAAAGATTGTTTTCTCTTAAGGGTTAGAGTTTAACTCTCACTTCAATTGCCAAATTATATGCTTAAAAGTTTTAACATCTGTCATTTAAAGAGGCTTACTTCATTTTTCTTAAAGTGCTTTTTAGTCTGTCGGGAGCACTTAAACATAGTCTCAAGTCATTTGCAATAAATACACTCATGGCAAGACTTTTGAAAGTTAAATTTGTTTGTAAGCCGGCAGAGTCCAAATTTCATAGGTAATATTCTTTTTTCTCATTACTTAATGATTTTTACCTCATTTCTCCTCAAATCCCAGGCATGAATCTCACTCATTTCAAATAAGAGCACCCAAACCCCTTCTGATTTCATTAGTTCAGCAAATTGTCTCCTAGAGGCACAAGCTGAGGACACGATTGGCCTCTGTGGTGATGAGCTTATTTTGTACTTTTCCCCAGAAAATCTTTATATACAAAGGCACAGATCGTAGTTGGACTCAGCATGAGCAATTGCAGACTATTGAGGGTTAGCCTCTCCCCGATGTGCCAGTGGTTCACTCCCATGAATTAAGAGGCAAATGTGCTCCAATGTGCATTAACCTTTATGGATTTTCCTTCAGTTTTCATGTTCCACTGATTTATGGTCTTAAATATGCCTGTTGCTGCTGTTTCTGAATGAGTCCCTTGTAAACCATTTCTAAATTATCTTTTTTCAACCCAGATTAATACAAGTTGACTATATCTCAAGTCAGTTCTTCTGAGACTTCTTCACTCCTTTGCCTAAGTTGACTTCTGATTTGCTTAGCTTTAAATGTCAATGTGAGAAGTATCAAATAAATATGAGACATGTTTTAAAGAAGCCACATGTGTTGTATTGCCTCTTTGTGCAGACCAAGTTGGTTTTGGCGCTTCTCATGGCCTTAGTTGGATTAGAATCCACTGTTTCATCTGTCTGTGTATAACTAGCTGTTCTCGGTTCTTTATACAAGGATGAACTCGGGGGCTGGAGAGATGGCTCAGAGGTTAAGAGCACTGACTGCTCTTCCAGAGGTCCTGAGTTCAGTTCCCAGCAACCACATGGAGGCTCACAGCCATCTATAATGGGGTCTCAAGCCCTCTTCTGGCCTGCAGGCATACACACAGATGGAATATTGTATACATAAAAAAGCCGCAAAAAATAAAATAAAATTTAGTTCCTAGATAGGAACCACATCATGGTAAAACATATAATTGAAAATATTGGATGAAATGTAGACGGTGCGTGCTCATCTGTGTCTTCTAGAGAACACATAAATTGCTGCAACAAAACGTCAGTTTAAAAAATATAGGCCTTCTGTATGTAGACTTTTAAAATTCCCTTCAATGATAATATGAAATGAAAAGATCTAGTTTAGTATTTACAAATACATAACTATCAATACTAAATTTAGGGGAAAGACCCATGCTTTAAACTTGCAGTGAAAATTAGTCATGTGCTGCTTTATTTGCTTTACAGTTTATCCTGCTCCACAACCTTTGATTGAAGAGGCTTATTTGGAGAACAGTCTTCAAAGTCCCATAATTAGATATGCCACACACAGCATTGTGTGGGTCTTCCCTTTGATTCTCGTTGTCTCATTCCCCTGCACAGATGCACCTGTAGTTTGTGTTTGCCTGTTTATCGTCCAGGTCTAGGGAATCCCCAGCTGACAGCACTTCTGGAGATTAGATAATGCTCCATTCACAGGGTTCCATCTGTGTTCTAGCTTAACCTGGAAGTGTTTTCATTCCTAATGGGATTCTCTGACACTATCAAATAGTCAGTGTTTCTTGCTCCCACAGTACTGATTAGGAGCCTTGATGGAAAGATTGAACTTTTTGATGAATCTCTTCTATACCTGTATGTCTCCCTCTCTCCTCATGTTCAACAGACCATTTTAAAAATGCTTATTAGTAGGCAAAAAAAATCAATGTGTTGTAGGGATGAGGGGCAGGAGAACAGGAAATAAAATATAAACTTCCCCACAAAAAGTATCAGGAGCTACTTAAAATATTTGTAGTTTTTAGAATAACTTACCAGAAGCAGAATGAAGATGTTCACCATTGGGTTATCTGCAATAAAACCTGGATTAATATTCCTTAGCAGATGTCTGATTTAATAATGTGCTCATGAGCATGACAGCCTGAGTTTGTGCTTCTCTGTGAATGAGTAGGGGACGGTGGTATGGACACATTGCCCAAAAGGAAGGCAGGGTTGCACTGACAGACTACTCATTGTATGTTCTTTCACAGAAGAGACACCAGTTGGCACCTAAGTGATGGGGATGAGAGATGAAATCTATTTCCCCTCTTAATTGTTCATTCTTCTCTAATCCAAACTCTTTTCAGGGGGAAGGGTCAAGGCTACACTGTTTGACTATGTATTGAGACCAAAATGTGTTCCTTTGTTTTGTATCTTGTTCATTGTATTTCTCCCAAAACTATTCTCTGTGCCCATGTAGGCACTCAGGGAGCACTTACCACTTCACTTCTGGCCACATGGAGACTTTGGTCATCCCTGAACTATTTTTTATTTGTTTCTGAAGAATTCAGAGTCTAAATCTAATTATCAGTGTGTCCCATTAGAGAGTCTCCATCCTCACTTAAGCTTGCGCTATGGGAAGACTACTAACTATTAGAGTAGCCACCACACTTATTGCATGTCATTCTCTGTGAGTAGGTGGTGTTATTATCACACTTCACAGTGTACAGAAGTAAGGCTACAAGAGACTCAGTTATTTGTCCAAAATTTTGCAGCTTGGTCCAACCTCTGCAATACCATCTCTGAGTAGAGTGGTTTTGACCACTCTGCTTCCTAAAGTTAACACTGTCACAGTTAACACTGAGCAAGGTTCACCTCTTAAGATGGTAGGAGAAGTCTTTCTTTGGTTGTTTTTTGTTTTGTTTTGTTTTGTTTTTGTTTTACCAAAACAAGTATAGCTTACCCATGCATATTTTTAAAACATTTATGTTCAGTTCAGTTCCATTAATCTACATGTTCTTATTTCAATACCATGCAGTTTTTATTATTCTAACTCTCTAGTACAGCTTGAAGTCAGGAGTGGTGGTACATCTGGATGTCCTTTTGTTGTTGTTGCTCAAGATTGTTTTAGCTATCCTGTATTTTTGTTTTCTGTATGAAACTGAAAATTGTCCTTCTGAGGTCTGTAAAAAAATTATGTTGGAATTTTGGTGGTGATTGCATTGAATCTGTTGATTGCTTTTGGTAGAATGGGCATTTTTACTATGTTAATCCTACTGATCCATGAGCATGGAAGATCTTCCATCTTCTCTACCTTCTTCAGTTTCTTTCTTTGAAATTTATTTGCCATTTGGGTTACCCCCCTTCAAGATATTTTATAATGTTAGTGGCTATTGTGAAGGGTCTTGTTTCTCTGATGTCTTTCTGCCCAGTTGTCATTTGTGAACAGGGCTACTGGCCACTTAATTGAAGGAGTTTATCAGCTGGAGGAGTTCCCTAGTAGAATTTTTGGGATTGCCCATGTTTATGCTATAATATATGCAAATAATGATACTTTGGTTTTTTTCCTTTCCAATTTGTCTCCCTTTTGTCTTTAGTGGTCGTATTGCTCTATCTAGAGCTTCAAGTACTATATTGAATAGATGTGGAAAGAGTGGACAGCCTTGTCTTGTTCCTAATTTTAGTGGAATTGCTTTACATAGGTCTACACTAGGTCTTCTTCACACTTGCTGTGGTTGTTTAGCTTACAGTGGGAGTGGGAGTGTTTCTGACTCTTTAGCCTAATTTTGGGATCCTTTTCCTCCTACTGGCTGTCTCATCCAGCCTTGATATGAGGGTTTGTGCCTAGTCTCATTGCATCTTGTTATGCTACATTTGGCTGGCATTTCTGGGAGGCCTTCTCTTTTCTCAAGGGAAAGGGAGGAGCAGTGGATCAGGTGGGGAGACAACTGGAAGGAGTGGGGGGAGGGGAGGCTGCAGTCCTGATGTATTATATGAGAGAGGAGTAAATAAGAAAAAAGAAAAAATGTGTATGTTAAGGCATATATCATGATATAGAATGACTAACTCAAACATGTATGATTACCACTCACATGTCTACTATATTTTGTGGTACCATCCACAA
>LOEQ01000179.1:273602-305214 GCA_001685075.1 Bramus lutescens | reverse complement strand
CACCTCTACTTCCTGTCTGATTTTCCTGCCTATACTTCCTGCCTGGCCAATCAGTATTTAAAACATGATTGACAGAATACAGACAATTCTCCCGCACCAAAGAAGAATAGTAAGCAGGGTGTGGAGGCTCACACAATTGATTCCAGCAAAGGTAGGTGGAGCTCTAGTGGTTTTGAGACCAGCCTGGTTCACGTGGTGAGTTTCAGACCATCCAGGGGCTACATACATTCTATGTCTCAAGAAAAGAACAGTGAACACAGCACATTGTTCCATAAATTACACAATACGAGGGGCTCCAGGTAAGGAAGACTTGAGCTCTTCAGCAGAGCTGTTTACATGGGTGGGTTATATTTGCTTCTGTCAGCTCTTTGGCTGTTCTACCTAACTAGGTAAGTCTGTGTACATTAGAATTTAGAGGCATGTTATAACTCAGCAGAGTGTCTAGTTTCACACAACCTCCATAATAAAGAGATGAATGAGAAGCATCATAAGGAAAGTTGCTCATGCATACCTGTCTGTTTGTTCTCGGTGAGGGGGCTGCACTAAGTTTGGTATAAAGAGAGGGGTTGTCAAAACTGTGTGTTCACTGTTCACTGTCCCCACTGGGTTGCTGTTTCACTGATGAAACCTCCCTGAATCTTAGTAAGTATCCCACATCAACTGGAAGATTTTTTTAGGCTGCTACCTAACCAGGTTCCCTCTTCTGATTTTCTTTATTCTTCCCTTTCTCTTCCCCATGTATTTTCAATGCTGAGGTCAGTACTACTGAGGCCATCCTGCCAAGTGGCTTCTGATCGGGTTCTTCTGGGAGGGATCACCAACAGCAACCCAAAGGTAGAGAAGAAAGGGGCTATTGTTTCTTCCTCCCTATTTGAGGTGCTGAAGCTTCCTCAATAGCTGTAGCTCTTGCTCTCTCTGGGCTCTGACAGCAGTTTCTTTTTCTCACTCCTTGATTTCCTCTTTCTGCTCTTAGTAGTCTCTGTATACTCAACATGCTAGTTCCTTTTCTCAACCCTTACCATACTTCTGTAAGTTATCTCTTCATTAATATTTTTTCATTTGAATTACTTGAGTGGAGCACTTTATTTCATGATCCAAAACCCAAATCTCCACTGACCATTTCTTTAGTATGTTCTGCATGTGTTCTTGCTTGAATACTTTCTGTCTTGTTTTTACTTCAAATTGAACCCAGGACTTTGTACATGCAAGGCCAGCATTCTGTTATTGAGCTGTACCCCCAAGCCCAACATTGGGTTTTTCCTTCTTAACATTTAGCACATATATAGGTACTACTTTTGCTAACTTGTCTTCCATCATTTCCCACTAGGAGGTAAGTTGCTAAAGCCTAGCACACTGTTGGCAGCAGGAAGTACTTGTGTATGTTACCAAATGCATATGTGCATAGATGATCAATAGGTGATCAACAGATGAATAAACTCAATGAATAAATTCAAAATGGGAAAAAATGAGAAACAGTGACTATGATTTGCCTGATCATGAGTTTCTTTTCCATCAGGAACCCACCCAGTGGTCTAGTATCCTGAAATGCCATGCTCTATGAGAAAACGAGCAGCTTTATCATATATCATGTCCTGGGGTTAAGGGAAGAATGGGGAGGGCACACTACACTATCAAGTAAATCTGTGAACTAGAGACTTGCCTTATTAAGCATGATTATTTTGAGCTTATGTAGCCAACTCACATTGAGACTCATAGTCTGGCTCATATTGGGCCATACACTGCCAGCTAAATGTCACCTCTGAGCAGTCTATGGTGTACCTATCAGGTCATTCTCAAACTTGTCACCCGTCATTTTGTATTAGTAGCTCTGCTTTTGTCCTATAAATCAATTACTGCAGTCTGAGCTAGGTAAGAACTCTACCTAGTCTCCTTTTTACCTTATCAAGACGTAATTACACATAAGTGAGTAAATCTTAAGACCAAAGCCATTCTAATTAGTAACCTCCAAGGTTGTGCTCAGAGCTAAAATGCCAACTTTGTTATATGGCTGTAGTCTTGACTTCTTTTGTGCATTAAAACTGTATTTTTGAAGATGCAAAGTTCTGAGGGGTATGGTCATTAAATCGGTCTACTGTTCTCTGAGATACAAGGTTTGCATCCTGAAAAATTCTCTTTCTTTATAACATACTAAAATTTAAGGGTTTCTTAAAGGTATCTTCTTGTCTACTTTATATTTTTATTCCTAACTAATTATAGGTGGCTAATCTGAGAAAAAGTGGCAAGTAGGTCTTAAACCTATTAACTGATATTGTAAGATATACTACGAAGGGAGCTGGGGGCCATGTGTGAGAGATGCAGGTGGGTACAGTGCTCAGTTGCATGAAGCATAAAAAAGTCCCTAGCCCAGACTGCTGTCAGGTCACAGAGGCAAGCAGAGCATGTGCTCTTCCCCTGAGGCAGCAGCCATGTCATTTGTCATTAGCCCAGTTGGGTTTTCCAGGGAGAGGAAGGACAGTTGTCTAAGTGCTGCTTTCGTTCATTTGATGATGGACAGATGAAACACATGATCGCCTATGAGGAGAACCTCACGTCTGTCTTTGCTCACCCCAACATGGCCTCTAAGCAGCCCAGGCATCTTGTCATGAGGAGTGCTAACATGCACTTGCAGTAATGATTTTACTTTCTGCGGCAAATTCCATGGAGGGAAGAACGGGAGTTAATAAGAAGAAAAAGAGCAAGCCCCACTTTATGCAGTGAGAGTGGTGGCCTTCAAATGACACAGCACTGCAGAACAAGAAGCAATGACAGAAGTAATATCAGTAATGATAGCAATCAGCACATTAGCAGTGTTGACTAGGGGCCAGACACTCTTCTGAGTGCTTTACATCAACTGGCTTATATATGCTTTGATTGTATGACAAGAATGTCGTTGATGGTCTTATGAAAAGAAACTGAAAACAATTGAATTAAATTACCTACCAAGAGTCTTCTGGCTGGCAAAGGGATGGCTAGTTTATACCGAGGAAGTCTAGTCCTGAGCCCTTTGTTCTACAGCGGTTTGCAGATCACAGTCTGAGGATTATGGTTATCTGCAGGCTACCTGCTACTCTTGTGTCAGCAGACACAGATTTGAGAATGTGCCTTTAGACACTGTAATTTCTCCTTAGTACTTTGACATTGGGAATCTAATAAATTGGAACCTGTATCTTGCATATTTCTGGGTTTTGAATTTATTTTTCTGGTAACTCATTTTTATTGCATCTCACAAAAGCGTATATTCACAACAGATTGTGAGGATACCAGGCTGTTGCCATAGTTAGAGGAGCGTTGCTCCAGATCCTTTACTGTCCCACACTGCCTCCCAGGGAGTGAATGAAGGACCATCTGCTTCAATCCTAACCCATTTACAGCAGAGTGTGGGAACTGGTTACTATTGGTTCTCGCCAAAATCTCTAGTTCTAGAATAGATCTAGAACAACTAAAATGTCTAATAATATATGAATATTCTTATATTTTTATTTATTTGTGTGAATGTATGCACACACACACCATGATGTATGTGTGGAGATCAGAGGACATCTTGTCAATATTTAGTAAATAGATGCATGAATGAGTAGATGAAAATGATGCTTTCCTTACTACACAGACATGTCTGACTCTGTTTTCCCCTCATGACACAAAATTCCTGATGTTGAGTTTCAGAACCTACACATTGCTAAGTTAGAATGTTACAGTTCTCTTACCTCTGGTGTTCCAGTATAAGGGCAGAATTGGGCATGACTCAACTGGCCTTTTGAGAGGTTTCCCTTTCCACTACTTTTTCGGCAAAATTCCCTCAACTCTTGCAGTGTTAAGCTTATTGAATCAAGCTATACTAAGGAAGTCTCTTAGGAACAATTTCTCATTTCTCTTAAGCCATATTTTGGATATGGAGCTTTGAAGCTCTGTGCTCAGCGTTCTGACATGGCATTAGGGGCACTTTTGTTTGAGGTGGACATTGAGGTGGTCCAGAGATTTTCAGTCTATAGTGTGGTAGTTTGAATGCAATTGTCCCTCATAAACTCATAGGGAGTGGCATTGTTAGGAGGTATGGCCTTATTGGAGAAAGTGTGTCACTGTGGGGTTTGGCTTAGAGGTTTCATATATGTTCAATAAAACCATGCCCAGTGTCTCGCTTCACTTCCTGCTGCCTGTTGATCAAGATAGAGAATTCTAAGCTCCTTTTCTAACACCATGTCTGTCTGTCTGTCCCCATGTTCCACCATGATGATAATGGGCTTAACCTCTGAAACTGTAAGCTTCTCGATTAAATGTTTTTCTTATAAGAGTTGCCAATAGAAACCCCTAACTAAAGCTGGGCAGTGTTGGTGCATGGCTTTAATCCTAGCACTCAAGAGGCAGAGGCAGGCGGATCTCTCTGAATTCGAGGCCAGCCTGGTCTACAGAGCTGGTTCCAGGACAGTTAGGGCTATTACACCGAGAAACCCTGTCTCAAAAAACCTGAGAGAGAGAGAGAGAGAGAGAGAGAGAGAGAGAGAAACCCTAAGACAAATAGACATGGAAAGAGAAATCTGGTTGACTTTCTTTCTCACATGGATTGTCATTTGGTAATTTACATATCCTTTGATGATTCCATGTTTTTTTCTTTGTTTTTTAAGTGACAGTACCAATAGTTTATATTTTTTTATTCCTTGCCTATGAAACTATTGAATGGGCAACTATCTGATTAGTGGTCCACTAAAGTTTTGTTTCCTACCCTATTGGTGACTCTTTCCCATTGTTGCTAGCTGGAGAGCTGCCTGCAGACAGGGCATCAGACCTCTGACTCAGCCTGCGCTTATATGCTGTCACCATCTGACACGTCTGTATATTTGTGTTTGAGAAGCAATGCCCTAGACTAGTACAACATAACGTGTGACCCATAGTTATAGTAGTGTTGGCATCACCTGGGAACTTGTGAAAACTAGATTCCTGAACTCCAGACCTGGATTGACATACCCCTGCATGGTCTTCAATGTAATCTGATGTTGAAGAAGCATTCTTGTAGTGTTATCCTGGCCAGCTCAAGGGCACGGAATTCCAGGATCTAATGCTGTGAGTATTTAACTTTGTGTTGAGCAACTGTAGTCACATTAAAAAGTATTCTACATTGTTTCATGCTTACCCAGACATTGCAAAAACAATATTTGCCATGGTGGCAGAAGCTGTTTCCTAGTCTAGCACATTGCAGAATTTTGCAGAGTGCTTTCCCAAGACAGGAGCCCACGTTTTCTGGCTCAGGAAGAGCCATGTGAGACAGAGGCAGCTTCCCTAATGTTCAGGCTCAAATTTCCTGTCACTAGAGGAACAAACATGAGCTGTATGAGTAAGAACACGCCATCTTGAAACAGTTAAAGCATATTCCATTTCTCTCACTGCCCTAGCATTTGCCAGAGTCACTTGTGAGAAGTGACGTAGCTACAGTCTGCCTGCAAACACCACACTCACACTCCTCTGGAGCCAGCCACACTTCCCACTTCCATCTGCCGGCCTACGTGAGTGGTTCGCAGGAACACGACCTGTAGAAGTCACCCAGGAAGCTTCCTAAAAAGCATCACTGCCCACACTCTGTCAGTTGGCCAGGAGTGAGGGATTCCCAGCAAGATACCCAGATGATCCCAGCATTCAGCCAGAATTGGTGCCACCTCTCTGAAGACTGCTGCTTTGAATCAGTTATTTCTCTGACAGGGAAAACCTGAAATTATTGCTCAGACATTAATCTGATCAGGTCTGTAACAGAGTATTCAGTTTTATACTGGGAAACAAGCTTTATAAATAAGCTTTGGAATCACATACAAGCGGATTCCAGCCACATTTGATAGCTTCTTCTTTGTGATCAAATTATTTTGCATCAATTTATCTACTTCTTTCTCTGGAAACTATAACTTTTGGGCCTAGGAACATGATAATGGCTAAGTGGATAATGACTGTAGAACATACCTCCTTCTCCTTGTTCCTACACGTGTGACTGGGTCTTAGTGCAGAGAGCTCTAATACAGTGCCTACCTAACCTGATAGCAAGCAAGAGCAGATGCTATAGCTGCACCATTTACCTGTTCCTGGAGCCCCTATGATGGTTAAAGAAAATCAGTTGTGGAGTGTGGTATTTATGACTCTTAGAGACACTGGATTGGTTTCATAGGGATACCAAAGCAAGGTAACACAGTGTTGATGGCTTAAAACAAAAGTTATTCTGTGAGGCCAGCAAGTTGGCTCAGTGGGTAAGGATGTTTGCTACCAAGCCTGAAAACTTGAGTTCCACCTCTAGAACACAAAGGAGAGAGTGATTCTTGCAAGTTGTTCTTGGGCCTCTATACAAGCTCTGTAGTACACATATGTGTGCACATGTGCACTTACACACTAAATAAATAGTTTAAAGTTTTAAATGGTTTACTCTGTCACTTTTATAGATTCCAGAAGCTGAAATTCCTCCAAGGCTCTAGAGGGGACCCTCTCTAGAGACTGTCGCTGTTCTTGCTCTGGAAACCTAACTCCAGTCTCCACCTCTTTAACATAGCCTTTTCCCTTCCTCCATTTGTCATTTGTCTGGTCTGACTCTCAGTTTCCTCATGCCCACCCTAATCTTGTATGCTTTCATCCCAAGCTTTAATATCATCTGCAAAGAACCTGTTTCCATGTTGGGTCACATTCTGAAGTTCCATGTCGAAAATATGGACTGGGAAGCATACAGATCACTCCTCTACCCATCCATGGGAATCAGCATGCAAGTATTGCTGTTAAAGCAACTGCCCAGGATAGTCTGAATTATAGGAGTCAACAAGGTTCCAAAGGGAAGTTATTGATAGGTAGGTAGTTGCAGGAATCCCAGTCAAGCTGTAGTGGACAGAGCTGCTTACGTATAGTTATTTGCTGGAGATAATTACTGACACCCAAACTTATCATCTTCCTAGCTAGGCCAAAGCACTGTCAGTAACCTTTTCTGTTTTCCCAAGGATAGCAGCAATAGCATATTGTTTTCCTCAGATCAAATTCTGTCAATATGAAGAATATTGCCTTTGAGTGGCATTTGCATCACAGCCAGTTGTTGTTGTTCTACTATTCCACTCTCTGGTACAGAATAGATTCAGCTTTAATAGTGTAAATAGTAAATAGATTAGTCCCATTTAAGATCTGCTGGAAGTCATCATGAAAATTACTAAGTTGAAAAAAGAGCTGATCAATTCATATTCCCCTCCTCAAGCTCTTAGAGAGGGTTGTAATGTACTTCACTGTGAAAAACTAGTCAAAAAAAAAATTGGGATCTAATCTCATTCTTTGGTATACATCTATAATTAAAGAAACACTAACCACTTATAGTCTTTGTTTTCTGTGAATTGTATTCCTAATTTTTATTTGTTCACTAGTAATGCTGATTGGCCTTTTCATAGCTAGCAGGAGCCTCAATTAACCAGCAACTCATGACTATTTGAGACTTTATGCTGGGAGATGGAGTACTAGAAAGTACCTTTGTTCTTGTCTTTATTTGGATTGTCACCATGGCTTCAAAGAGTCACCTGTTCACTGCCAGTGTACTTCTGTTGATGATGGAGACTCGCAACTTCATTGCCTTCACCTGTGTTCTCATTTCATTTTTAATCCAGTTGTGCTTTTTCTGTAATGTTATACCCATTGCTGGTTATAGCTTTTTAATTATCACGTAATTTCTGTTGTGATTCTTCAGAACTATCTTAGTAAGTAATTGCTACTAAGTTTCCTCCTGGTAAAGTGGGGAAAGTGTGATGTGCATGAGTCCCTAAGAGTGACAAGTTCCATTGAATGCCATCTCTGGGTCCCCTTCCCTCATCTGTAGGATGAGAAGGATCCTTGCCCAAGCTACCATAAGATAAGGAAGGAGGGAAGTACAGTGGGTATGACATGTCCAGCAGGGCTTCAGAAAGAGTCTACACACTGAGACATTTCACAGAAGGTAGCATTGTTACACTTAAACCTCATAACCCCTTCATTCTGATAAACATCAGTGAGATCGGTGCTTCTATGATTCCTGCAGAAATATTCCCTATTAAATGAAAGACCTCATTTATTGTGCTAGCTGCTTTTCTCCTCTCTGTTATTAAGTACCTGAAGGAAGCAACTTGAGAGGGGATGGGTGTACTTTGGTCCATGACGAGAGTCCATAATGGTGAGGAAGGCATAGTGGGGTTGCTGGCCTTGTAGTTCAGCATTCAGGAAACAGCAGGACTAGATGCGAGGCCCACCTCTCACCCTCAAAGCTTGTCCCTGCAGCCCTATGACTACCAGCAGAGATCCAAGTCAGAAAGGTTTCATGACCTCATAGACCATCATACCAGCAGCTGGGGACATTTCCATTCCAACATAGCTCTAATCTATTCCAGGGTTTTTTGGGGTTTTTTATACATTATTAAATCATCACCATGAGAACTGGACAATTAATCAACTATTGTTTGAATAATTTATAAAAATTTTTAAGTACCTAAAAGCTTAAAACATGTCTCCTAAATACCCACAAAAATTCTACCATTATCATTATCCTATATTGGCTTTGTAGCATAGGTGAACCTGCACATTCTTTGTGCTCTTCACCTATGCCCAGAATGCATCCCTGACCACTTACTGTTGACATGGTGCTACTCACAGGACATTAGAAATGGGAGTGTCTAGGTGCCACAGTGAGGGAGGCCACAGCTGTCTTCTTTGGAGCACTCGGTTGCTAGAAGTAGTTGTCCAAGATTTACTTTAAATATTGGCATGGAACATGAAATTGACTCACTCAGATTAGTTAGTAAGTAGGGTTTTTGTCAGTATCACACAATAAGGGAACTATTATTTTTATCAGCATTAATGAAGAAGGCTGTGGATGAATGAGAAATTATTTTTATGTACAGGCAAACCAAACACACTATATAAGCAGCTTCACTATTTATAAATATCTTAAAATTTTAGTCTCATCTCTGAAGGATAAAAGAATAGATTCTTGTCTAGTTTTCTTAGTAAAGTTTTTGGTTATTTGGTCTTCTTTAAGAATCTTCCTGCAAAGTGAGAAGAAAAAATAACTACTATATTTAAACTAACTTCTATTGAGTGTAGATAGTTAGGCTTTTGGAGTAATACAAAGGGGCTAGAAGCAAACATTAATTGTTGGGGGGTTTTCCCTGTTTTTTGCCACAACTATATTTATTTAGCCCAGTATGTTTTATAGGGATTCTTAATTATCTCACATTTTTGTTTTATTTTATTACTCTTATAGGTCATAGGATCGCTTAGAAATAGAAGTGAAAACAGAGCAAGCTGGAGGGTTTCGTCCTGAAGGAGTTTGAATGGGAAATAATTGCAGCCAGTGACACTTGTCTACCAGCTTTTCTCAGTGCTACGAGGCTGAGCACAGGGCTGTTTGAAAATGACATCGATATAGGGGTAAGCCCTAGGCTTTAAGCTGGGTCTCTGAATTTACTTTCTATCGTGAGGAACAGTAGGCGTGCTGATGGCCAGCTTAGTTTGTCACCCAGACTGCTCAGGCCACATTTGAGATTAGTTTGTCACCCAGACTGCTCCATGTATCAGGCCACATTTGAGATAAATATTTTGAAACATTGAGTGGCTGCTGTCCGTTTTGATGATTCCTCAACCCACTATTTTGTGGATAAGCGGAGAGAAGGTAATGACTTTTAACAGATCTGCTGACAGGGACTGAACCACATTAACACTCTGTCACTCAGATCTTTAGAGGGCTACCTTTGCCTGAAATATATTTGACTTTATGTGCTAGCAAAGGCATCTTCAGATTTATTTATTTTCCTTAAATGTTAGAGAAGGGGAAGAGCAGCTCATGAGCAGACACAGGAAGAGAGAAAGGCTGTCTCGACAGCCCAAGCAAATGATAGTTATCATTCTTAGGAGGGAATTGCTGATCCAGCAGGATTACTGGTAGGAGCCAGATGAGTATACACAGAGAACTGCTGTACTTGGGGAAATTTTTGAGGTTCTTATCCTGAGTAATTTTTGCCCTATCTGTATGTTGCCATTCTGGCTTAGAGACATTCTAGTGAGAAAGTGAAGAGAAAGAACAAGCCTATCTCAGCCTGGAAGTTAAAGACTAACCATTCAAGGAAAGCAGCTGTTTTTCTTCATGTTTTTTTTTTTTTTGAGGTTCCTGCAATGCTCAATTTGTCTGCACTTAATCTTGATGTGGGCATGTACAGTGGCCTGGGGAAAGCTGGTATACTGCCTGTGACAAGAATGGCAGGGTTCAGTCAAGTAATTCCCATGCGTTAAAATGCTATTGAAACGAAATGGAGATATGTATTAAACCCTTGCTCTGTGCTAAACATATTATCTCATCTCTAAATGTCATGGGACAAGGTGAATTAAGGATATAAGTCTATTAATTAGAGCATCTGGGTCTGTCACACCCACAAATCCAGGCATAGTAGAGGACAGTTCATAATGAATACCTACCAACTGTGATGGTCCGGAAGCCAAGCACACTGTATGTGGTAAGGAGATGCACTGGGGACTTTATGTGCAGTTATGGAGCAGACAGGAGAAAAAAGTGTACCGTGTGTCCCAAGCAAGGGACTCAAGATTCTGAGTGATGTCTAAGGACAAACTGAATGGGCTGCAGAAGTGGAAGGAGAATGAGAAACAAGGTTTAACAAAGTAACTGGCCCTTGGCCATCTGGGGCTTCCAGCAGACCTGATTCCTGTTGTTGTCTAACAGGGAGAAATGAAAGGTTTTAAAGAACACAGGTACTTAATGGGTGGCCCTTTAAAGAAGAATGCCACTTGCTGATACAGTAAAGGACAAAGAGCTGGTGTCACAGAGGCAACTGATGTAGGGACCTCCTCATACCCTAGAACAGGAGACTGTCTCCTGTGAATGTTTTGTTTTTCTCTAGACTGAAGCCTTGAACAATGACCTACCAACTGCCTGAGACAGGTGACTTCAGTGTTTGAAGTCATTCTTTTGATTGATTGTCCTAATTGGCCAAACGAACACAGAGTTTTGTTCCCATGCCACAAAAGCCTCAATGGGGTAGGGATCACATCTGCATCCACAGAAGCAGCCATCAACTACAGCACATCCTTATTTGTTGAAAGATTAAGCTGTACATTTTTCATTCATTCTTTTCAGACACACACAAACTCTGGCGATTGGAAGTCTTGCTCTGGGGAATAGACAACCCACAACTAGCTCATTAGTAGGTTATCTATGTCTTTGTGTCCTTTTTGGACTATGAATATTAGAAATAGAGTCTTTTGAGAAGAAAAATTCATTGAGGCTTGTATTTGGTCTCTCTCTCTTTTTTCTTCCCCATTTTTATCTTCTTTTACCTTCATGGTTACAACTATTCCCATGATGGATAGTCCTATCTGTCGAGTCCAGAATACCATGAGTATTCACTTGCAAATATGTATAAATTCAAATTCAGATAACTGCACTTAAATGAGCCATTCTCTACCACTGCTTATTGGGTGCACAGTGCTTTTCTTTGCCTGGTTAAAGAGCTTAATTGCTTCCCCCCCACCCCCCGCCCTTTATTCCATGAAGCATTTCTGAATTTGTTGTCCTCTTGGCTATTCCAAGGTCAAGGCAGCCTATCAGGTACCTGCAGAAGCGCTCTGATGACCTTGTTCACTGTGTGCCTATGGCTTCCAAAGCTTTACCAGCCCCTATTACGTTCAGGCTGGTATGCTAGTTTCTTGAAGCAAAGTACCCATTTCTTTCAGCCTTTCACATTGTGCCATAGACCAGTAGAAACCTTTAGCACATAGTAGGTACACACTGAATGAATAAAATGTAATTGCCAGCAGTGTTGTCAAAGGGTGTACAAAAACAAACTTACATTGCTTGCCAAGGGAAGCAGCATTATGTTTTAAACTAAACTTTAATTTTAGAATTTTTTAAATATTTTTCCTTTACAGAAAAGTTGCAAGGGCAGCATAACAGGTCTCTATTTAATGATCATGGCAGTTTATTTTTTATTTTCTTTCTTTTTTTATATTATTTTTAAAATTCTTACTTAACTGTATGTTAGTACACTGAGCATATTCCCCCCAACCTCCTCCCCTTGCCTTTTCTTGTCCCCCTTTGGTTCACTTTCATCCCTTAGATACCTCTTCCATGTCATATCTGCCTACATGATTACATGTACTATATAACATCTAGGAGCTGCAAATGGGAGAATGAATGCATTATTTGTCTTTCTCAGACTTGCTTTAGTCACTTTAATGTGATTATCTCCATTTTCCTACAAATGACAATCTTCTTTGTGGCTGTGAAAATTCATTTTGTGCATATACACCACATTTTACGAATCTATTCCTGTGTTGCTGAGGAACATCCTTTGGTTCCATAACTTAGCTGGTATGAATCGAGCTGCAATAAACATTGATTGCAAGTATCTTGGTGCTATGTTTATTTAAAGTAGATACCCAGAAGTAATGTGTCTATTCCGTGTGGTAATAGTGTGGTGTCCTGTAAAATTTCCTACAAAGTCTGCTGATCTGTTTCATAAGAACTGTGTGGTTTTGGCCATCATCTCTACTGTCCCTCTGCCATAACCTATGACTGTTGATGGAAACTTGACTGCTGGTCCGCATCAGTGTCTGCCGGGTTGCTGTCTCCGTTCCAGCTTTGGCATGCTCTACGTACGCTATCTGAGAGTTCATGGTGTTCTAACTCTTTTTTAACCTTACGTGCTTTGACATTTAATCTTTGTTCCGTCAAGTTTTGTGTGTCTGACAAATGCTTGTATCATGTATCTACCATTTAGGAAGGAACCAGTCACTTAGAATGGTAATGATGGCAAAGTAAGCAGAGAAAACTCATCCTTACCAGCTAGACATGAAATTCATTAGCAGAAGAGACAGAAGCTTTGATATATAAAATATATTTAAGGATTTATTTTTCATAAGCAAAATTTGAAAGATAAGTTGTAATTTATAAAATCATTATTTGGTTGTTGAGATTATTTTTTTAATTAGTCCCAGTGTTACTGTTTTTTAATCTTGTGTGTATGAATATAAAACTCATATACTTGCTTAAAATGCATTTTTAAATAGTTATATGATTAGTTATATATTTATAATGCCTACTTTTCTGGGGAAATCTAATTATTTCTTAAAAATCATTGTAAGTGACTGGCTTGAGAACTATTTTTATTCTTTCTCAACTAGTTAAATATAGGTGGAAACTAAGCTAATTGACCCATGAAACTATTGACTAGGCTTACCTCATGAGTATTAACCAAAGCAGATCTTGTGCCTGTGAAGAAACAATCAATTTCTCTACAGCCTGCTTAGCAAATGCAAATGCTTCAAGCAATAGCAAGAGGAGGGGGACTTTTTTCAGCTGTTTCCTTCTTTCTTTTACGGCCTAGACTTGAGAGTCATAGGCAGATTTACTTCAATGGTAAAAATATAATAGATCAGACAGGCAGTGCCATGACCTCAACCATATACACAAGACAGGTTATTTCCTTATATTAAGTATGTAACAAATTATTATATTCTGTAAATTATTTTTATATATAATTAATCTGGTTTGTGAGTTTTCTAAGCACAATTTGGTATATACTTATATAAAGACTTGACTTCAGTAGACTTTTTAGCACTGGAATGACATCTAGAAATGACAGCTCTAATAAAGACTGTGTGCCCTGCTCTTTGTGGCTCGGTTCTCTGTGTAGTCTACTTGTAGTATTATTTTAAAACATGTTGCTGTTAGTTTGGCGAGTGGTTTACTTATCATGGATTTGAGTAGCTCTGGACTTTTCCTGTAAGAATGGTGTTTTGTTCTGTGGCACTTCTAGAAAAGTAACACACCCCCACCTTAGAATGACTTTGCTCTGGATCTTTTCTCTAGGCAGAGCACGTTTCACACCAAAACCAAATAACAAGCATCTCTCTCCTAATTTATGGTTTTCAAATTTCTACAGTGCTTTTTTCCCCTACTTGCTGTCCAGAATGCTGTCTGAAAAGTCACAATGATTTAAATAATTGATGGCTACTTTATGAAATTGTCAGCCCTGATCCATCCTCCTGCCTCCCCCCAGCCACAAGTTCTCGAGCTGCTAATCCTTTTATGTTGCATACGTTTTTTTCTTCCTGGTTTCATTTAGATAATTATATTATTCACCCTGAAATATAATTGCTGTTATACTGTGGGGGAGGAGGGAGCAGAATAGGGTGGGAGCTGCCTGCTGTTGGCATCTGCAGGTTATAAAATGTCTGTTACACTCTAGCCTCTAATTTCTTTGCCATCCTACCTTTTAAAGATTTAATTATACCTGTGTAAAAGCATAATTTGAAATGTGACTTCTGATTCTTTTGAAAGATAAAAGAGAGATTAATTCATTGTTAAACATGAACAAGCATAGTACAATAGAAGAAACTTTTAGACTGAAATCAGGGATTTGTAGTATGTTAAGTAAACAATTTCTGAATGCCTACTGTGTGCCGAGACTCAGAAAAATGCAGACAACTTAAAGGCTAGAAAGGCATCTGTCCTTTAGGAATGTGTTCCCTGGTGATCTGCTGCCTACATGCAGCATGGAGCAGTGTGCTTGACTTCTCTGAGCCTCAACTTCTTGTCTCCAGGCAACAGTGATGTTCCAGGTGCATTCCCACCTGTGACTCACAGTAGGAGATCAGGAAGCAGCAACCACTCTCTTCTTTGTCAGATTTAATTGAAGAATAAGACACTATAAAAGGTATAAATTTGCTAGGACAGAAGTTGGTTCACCATGTCTGAAATCAAAGACTGTCCAGTCTGAAAACACTTAGACAAATGACCCTTTCTCAGAATGCACTCCCTACAGGCTAAGTCCGGTAGCCAAAAGAAGGGTGAGTTTGGGGTCAGAAAATAGCATTGTCTGAGCAGGTGATACTTATCAGAGTAGAAATCACCTTATGTGTCAGATTGTTGCATAGCATCTTTTTTGCTAGCTTACAAAGCTGTTTTTCCAGGAAGAGTTGTGGTTCTGATACATTTTATAAGTCTAACTTCTGTCCATTGGTTAGATTAGGAGATCATAAACTGGCTTTTATCCATCATATATATGTATCATTCTTGTCTCTTTGAAGGTATTTGACTTCTTTGTGATCAGACTTAAACAACTGAAAAACATAGAAAATGTGAAGATGTTAAATGTAAATACAGTGGCAGAGCAGGCTTGATAGCCCAAGAAGCGATGTTCATCTGTCAGGTCCTCATAGCATTGGCTAACGTAAGCCCCAAATGACAGCAAATCGCCTGTTACAAATGAAACACAAATAGCACATGATAGAATAGAGACTTAAAGTGAATTTTATAGCATGTTTGTTTTCAAGAGGAAGTCATAACCCATTTGCCTTATTGGAGAAGCTATTTTCTGGTTACAGAGAAAATGAAATATTTAAAAAGGAAATGAATATAACAACCAAATGGACTTGGTTGAAATTAGCAAATCTGTTTCTTAGTTACTTAATTTTGTGCTAAGGAAAGTGGTATGGGGCTGAGATCAGATTTCAGTGGTAATAGTTCTTTCCTGGAGAAAAATAATCCACCTAAGTTGCTGAAGTCTGCACATGTCCTGTCTTCTCTGGGTGAAGTCTGACGTACAGAGCCTCTTGCCTTCATAGGAGTGTTCTCCCTGCTTCATCATCTACCTTTAGAAAACAGAGGGCAGGGTCCTCTGAACTGAAAACAAAGAATGCAGCCCACTCCTCTTTTGGTGGAGAATTATCTTCATCTTTAGGACTGTACTCTTTGGATCAATGGTGTTAAAATTGTAATTATCATGTTCATCATGGTGGATGGTATCTTCTTAATTGTTTTCATTTGATCTGTTCAATCTAGCTGAGTCATTCAGATCTTCAGTTTGAATAAAATGTTTAAATGGTACTGGTGTGTCTGGTCCATTAATTTAGTAACAAGACTAAGCACACCTTTTCTACAAAGAGCTGGACAGTAAACATGAGCCATGAGCTTTTGGCCATCTCTGTTTGAATAGCGAAGTTATTATAGTATACAAGCAAGCACAGACATCATGTAAATAAATGCATATAGCTGTGAGGTGGTAAAACTTTATATACAAAAAATAAATATAGCAGCTAGATTTGGCTACAGGTTGTTTTGCCAACCCCAGGTTTAGACAGGTTGTTGGAAATGATTCATTTTTGTTGTTTTAATTTAAACGTTTCTACCCACATGCTCACCTAAGGCATTTTTTTTAATGTTTGCACATGTATAGAATGAATGGGAGTGGTTAATTTATGCTTTGTTTAAGTAATACAGTAAAATAACTTAAATTAATAAATTATCTCTGCCTTCTAGAGGACTTAGAATATGGTGGGAATAATAATGTGTTAGCCCTCTTCAGTGCCAGCATTTTGAAAAATCTGCTCTATTTTGGAAAGTGCTGGTTTACAGTTATATGTGGGTCTGCGCTTGCCTCTCTCCGAGCTTCCCCTGCTTATGTGCATTTTTCTCATCACGCCCCTTGCCATATCATTTGGCAGTGATCCATTTTTGGGTAATGAGATAGTTTGTTGTGCCTGCAATGAAGAAAATGATTTAAAATGTTTTTTAATAAGTTAGCAGGAGCAAGTGCTGAAATTGCTGTAATGAGATAATGACAGTGCAGCACACTGCTTTGAAGATTGTGCTCTGGTGACAACGCAGGCTCTTAATAAATTTCCCCCTCAATTTTCTTTGCCAGGCTTATTCGGCACTTGTCTGTTTGTCTGCCGATAATAGGAAGTGGCCAGTGAGTTGGAGGTCAGTGGAGAAGATGAAGCTGGCGCTCATTACGCAGTGTTATTGAGCTTTAAGATGTCAGCCATTGAACACTTGTGCCGATAACCAAATCCTATGGTGATAAGTGCTTTCTGGGAATGTTAAAAATGCAGATTTCTGAATCTCAGACCTAGATCTTCCCTTTCAATATCCCTGTCCATGTAAATCACGTGAACTTTATTTCTTGATATTTTAAGTGTTTTTTAAGCCTGAGATGTTTGTGTTTTTAACCATATTTTTACTTATTACTTGAGGATTCCATACATGTATACAATGTATTTTAACCAAATTCATACCCCACACTCTCTTCTCTGTCTCCTCCCATTTCCCCCACCATATTTAGAAGTTATCTAATCCTCTGCACTTAAGCCAGCATGTATCTTGTGTGCATACTCAAAACATAGTACAGTCAGTGCAAGACACCAGAGCAACAGAGACAAAGACAGAATCCTGCCCTCAACTTTATCGTTTGTCCAGGAGGAGAAGACACACTAACAATTCAGTGTGATATTTATCATGATGTAATTCATACAAGGCACGTTGGGAGCTTCAGTGATCAGTTACACTTTGTAGGTCATTCAAAACAGATTTTAAAAAGAGAAATGCTTTAACGAATCTAGAAAGGTTGCTAGTATCTAGCATGTTGCTGGTAGAGGAAGAGGCCTTGAGAAAAGGACAGCAGCCTTGCTCATCAGAGATGACAGACATATTGTCATATATACCCAGAGGGGATTCCTATGCAGTGATGAAAATGAATAAACAAATTATGTGCTATACATTTTTGGGTTAGTTTAATGAATATTTTTTTCTTAGTTCATAAGATAGGTTCCTGCTAAACTAGTGTAAGCTGGCCTGGAATTCATGATCCAGAATGCTGAGATTGTAGGCATACACTCAGCTATTGTGCATATCTTTCACCAAAGTAAGACACAAAAAAATGTAGTACATGACTTTATTTGTGATATGCCAAGTTATCCTATGGGGTTTGAAGACGTATATTTTACATGGTAAAGGATAGAACAAGGTTACTGCAGAGGTTACCTTAGGTGGGATGGGAGACAGCTTTGAATAGAACAGGGAAGAACTTAGAATACTAGAAATTTTTATTTATTTTCAGGTTTTGTGTCTATTCAACATCTCTTTCATGATTATTAAGATATGCATTCATGCTATAAACATTTTGCATACATGTACATAGTCTGTTTTCTGTTACTGTAACAAAAGCATTTATAGGGAGGTTTATTTGACTCATAGTTTCAGGATCTGTAAGTCTACAATTTAGATCAGCTATCTACTTGGCCTCTCATGAGGACCTTGTTGCAGATGGCATCAGAATAGCAAAGGCGTGTGTTGAAGTAGTCAGAGAATAAGACAGGAAAGAGATATTCGGGGTATCAAGCTTGCCACATTTTATAACAATTGTTCCTGTAGGAATTAATTGGAGTCCCACCAGAACTCCATTATTCTGTTCCAGTAGAGATGCCTCCAGTAACCCAAGTGCTTTACACTGGTCCACCCTCTTTACTGTTGCCATACTGGAGACCAAGAGCTAGTTCATAAATCTTTGGGTTACACAGTCAATATGTTTCCAAACCATAGCAGTGCATATGTGTGTGTGTGCACACACACATGCATAAATGTGATAAAATAGAGTTAAAGAAGAGAAATAAATAATTTTAAATAAATAGAAAGAGTGAGTTTTACCAGAGTCTGTTTAAGCTACTATAACAAAACCCAGTGCCTGATGCCTCTAAACAATTTATTATTCACAGTTTTGGTTGCAGAGAAGTCTTAGGTCATCCATTGTCATGACCTAATCACCCCCTTCAGCTTTGGGATTAGAATTGCACTTTGGAAATAGAATGTCAACACATGAATGGGAGGTTTGATGCTTTAAATGTGAGATGTCTCCGGTAAGCTCCTGTGTTTGAACCCTTGGGTTCCAGCAGTGGTACTGTTTGTGAAGGATATGGAAACTTTAGCCTCACAGAAGAAATGGGTCACTGGGATGAAGCCTTGAAACTTTCTAGCCGAGCCTCACTTCCTGATCATTCTCTGTTTCCTACCTTGAATACAGTGTGATCTGCTGACTTACTGCTCTTGCTGCTTTGCCTTTCCTACCTGAAGCCATATCTTTCTCACCGTGGGGAAATGATCCCTTGAAACAGTAAGCCGGAATAGACTCTTTTTCCTTACATGGCTGTAGATCGAACGTGGGATCTAGCATGGGACCAAGAAAACTGCTCATTTTTCCATCTTTATACCCTCCTTAAATCCAGTGACCACCTCAAATATTTATGTCCTTCTGTACATTATGACTTTAACTGACTGCTTCTTCACTGTAGCTGAGAATTCCATTCTGACTAGTTTGAACGCACAGTCCTTATTGTTCACATGCTTGCTCAGATCCTCACCCAAGCCACTCCTTATTTTTCCTCAAACCTAACTCAGTTTCTGTAACCAAACAAAATCCACCTCCAGAACCAATTCCTAAAAAGGAAGACATTTTAAGTCTCCTAATAGCTACTCAAAAATACCTATTTACCTCTATGAAAACCACACTTCTTTGCTGCTTTGAAAGAATTCTGTTCCTACCAAATGGATGTATTCATTGAAAAGACCTTACTCATACCTGAAAATCTAAGCATATCTTTTTATATAACTTTTATTCAGTTTCTTCTTTGACAGTTTTGAATATATACAGAATTCATTCTAGTTATTCTTACTTTCACCCTTGTGTATCTCTCTCCCATCCCCCTTCAGCCTCCATTCCTCCTTACAAGTTCCCTTTCCACATTCATGTCTTTTTGTTTTGTCTTGTAACCCACTGAGTTTCATTAGGGCCATCTGTATGACCATGGGTTTGGAACTGTCCACTGGAGCCTGGTGGATGTACAAGTGAAGACAGTGACCATCTGTCCCCCAGAATCTACCTGTAGCCAATAGCCAGGAAGGTGGTTATGGTCCTATGAATCCCTCCCAGATCCATTGGTCCAGTCGTCTGCGTGGCCAGTGCAGACAAGTGCATCTGCTGAGAGATCATGATTGCAGTGGCCATCTAATGCCCAGAAGATAGCATCCTATAGCCCTTCTTCATCTCTTCGGGCTCTTGATTCCCCTCCTGTCTCCTCTTCCACAGTGTTCCCTTAGCCTTAGAATGGGTGGCATAATTGTCCTCGTTAGGATTAGGAATCTACCATCACTATTCTCAGCACTTTGAGAAGCTGTGGGTCATTGCATTCATTGCCATTCATTATAAAGATGAACTTCTCTGATTTTGATTTGTGTGTGTGTATATACATATAATACATGAATATTTGGAATGTAATTTGGCATCATGTCACTTTAGCTAAACTACTATAGTAAGTTGCTACCTTAGACCTAAGGCTTGCCCGTGTGTGGATTTTGATTGAGTTCGTAGTATCAGACATGAATTCTCTCCTGTGGAGCAGGTCTCAAATCTAACTGAAGAATGGTCCGATACCACCATAACTCATGCTGCTGTTGCAACAGTGTGTTCTTAATTTGCAGGTTGACACTGTAGTATGTAAGGTTTACAACTAAACTAGGTAATACCTCTGCTGTCTTTTCTTCCTCAGCAGACGGCATAGTACCTTGCATCATTACACCATCTAAGAGGGAACATATCTCTAGATCAGTCCCAGTTTTATTTCTCTGTGTCTTGCAACAAAAGTATTTTTATTGGCCACTTCTGATGGATAACCAGAGGAATATGAATGACTAGTAGTTTGTAAGGTGCTACCCTGTGTCAATGAGAGTTCTGTTTAATAGCCTCATGGCTTTTAGGAACAGCCTTTCTCCTTTATAACTCTTTAACATTTTTTTCAATTGGTTTACAAAGTGGTAGGTTTTCATATGGCTTTTTCAGACCACTTTCATTTCATAACGTTCCCCCAAATGTTATCTTGATATTTGTAATTGAGATATATGCCTATAAGTAGCCTCTGCATCACAGATACTTCAGTTCTGTTGCTGTGGTTTTCTGTGTTTGAAGTAACTAAACCCTGTTACCTATTTAGAGAGATGATATGAAGGCAAAATCAAACTAGGTAGACATATGCTTTTTGACATTTTGTATAGTAACTGCAGTTGTGTGGTCTATGAACATCTTGTTCTTAGTCTGTCTTATAACAAATGGACTACTAGGAACATTTGTTGAGTTGAAATGCTTGAGCAGTACAGGCCAACTAGATAAGAGAAAGCAAGATTCAAAATAAAGCCTTTTCCCTTTTCCTGACAGAAGATGCCTGAGGGTTAGACTGAGTTCAACCAAACTTCCCTGTACCTACTTCTCTTGGAAAATCAAAAATATTGACATACCATTCAATGACAGAATACCTCATATGTGCCACTCTCTAGCTTATCACCCCTGCCCCCTGAACTTTCCCTCCTGGCATTATAGACCCACTCAACTCGTAGCCATGGTGACTCCTCATCTCTGAACCAGTCACATCTTCCTTGCTCTCATTTTCAAGCTTCATTTAAATTGAACCCCACACTTCATGTGCATACAGTGGGCTAAAGATTATCTATCCGATTACCTTAGCAAACCACAGGTCCATCTTATACTCATGTCATAAACACAAACCGTCATCTGGCTCCCTGCTGTGGTCCTGTCAGAACACTCCTAGCATGCTCTCCTTTTGGAACGTTGGGGAATGAAATGTTTCTGGTCGACTGGTAAAACGTTTCTGTCTTACCAGACAACAAAGATTATAAAAGGCCAGCATTGGTTCTCTCTAATAAACCAACAAGCTTGGCAATGACTATGATAACTACCATCTCCTCCTGATTCTACATCCATGCACACCATGTCTGCACCTACCCATACAGGAAATCTTTCATTTATGCCTCCAAAATGGTGAGATCACCTTTATATCCATAAAGTTGGTCTTTAATCAAGCAAAGAAATAGGAAATGATGCGGAAGGAAATTTGAGAAAGGGCAATGAAACAAGCAAGCTGAGACTGGAGTTCCACAAAACCCATTTCTGTCTCTGTCATGTGCTTGCTTCATTACCTTGGGCTTTCATTCATCTTTTAAATCTTTAATCCTATCTTTTGACTCATTCTTGTGTTCTAATTTCTTGGAAACTCTAGAAAATGTTAGCAGTGGAAATCTTAGGCTAATCTGAAGATATACAAGTGCCTGATAACCTCAGCCCTTTACCACCCTTAATTCATCTCTTTGTTGGTCATGTGTGTCCCATGCTTCTTGACACAATGCCTTTGAGAGTCACCTCTGATAGCCAATAGTTACCTCACCTGTATTCTAGACAAAAAGACTCCATGCTTTTATTCCTGAAATTATAGATCCAATCAACAAGACAGTGTGGGATAGTGCATATGTCAGCAAACTGGTTTGCCTTTGTGAACTATAACAGTCTGTTTTGTGCCTACAGGCAATTCTGAACTGAAATGATTTGACAGGCTATTTCTTGAATTTATGATGGTGCAAAAGTGATACACATTAAGTAGAAATGGTACTTCAAATTCTTGGTTTTGATCTTTCCTGGGTTAGTGCACGTACTCCAGGCTTCTTGGGATGGCAGACATGCAAGATGCAACTCAGATCCCAGACTGCCATGTGATTGTGAAGGTGACCACCTGAAGTCCATAGTCCTGTGTTGCTAAGCTCAGTTGGACATCAGGTTAGGTGAAACAGTAAATTCACTTTTTACTTATACAGGGTTTATTAGGATACAACTCTACCAATAGTTGATGATCATCTGTATACTCAGGTTTGCTCTTAAGGGGGAAACGAGCATATGCCAAGAGTAACTAAACTTGATTGTCCGACTGTGTTCTGGTAAATTAAAATTAGTTAACAAGAATAGATAATAAGCCAGATTTGGGCCATAGTTTATTAACAAATACAGTGAATATGTACATTGAACAAGGGTTTAATCATCATAACTTGATCTTAAATGGGCCTCATCAATTTTATGTTTATTTGCAAAGTTTGTGGTAACAGTGCTGCTTTTGTCTCCTGTATACAGTTCAATGGGATAATTTAGGTAGATATTTATTTACCCTGAAAAACATCATGAACATAGTCTTTCTGCCAAGTATTATTGATATTATTCTCTGAAGAAGAGAGAGTTAGGATTCACTTATGGCTCCCCACAATTATGCCAGAGTATCTTGAAACTTACAGATTGGGAGCAAGGCTTCCATAAGCCCTGAGAGAGCCCCACACTGGAAGCTAGCCTACACCTGGAACTATCCCTATGAATGTTCTTGCCACTTGGGAACCTTAGCAATGTGTTACCTACCAGAGGGTATGGACCCCTTCTGCCCCAGAGCATGGCTTCAGGAAGAGCCCAGGGGAGACCCCAAGACTGTGATAGTCCTAACATGGATCCTAGTAGTTTGTGGGATGAAGAGCATTTAGTTGGCATCTCTTCCATCTAAGCCTTCCCAAGAGTTTAAACTTCCCAAAGATATGGTATCGTCAAGTTTTGTGCTAACGCTTCCTTAGTTCCTGTATATCTAACACCATGAATCTTCCATGCTAGCTTGTTCCTGTGAGGAAGAACTCTGGGTGATAGCTGCATCTGAGAAGCAGCAGTGTACCAGGCATAGTGAAGGCCTTCTAATTGCTCTGTCCCTGTCCCTAGAGCATACATGTCTATCTGTTGACCACTTTTCTACGACTCCTCCTGCCTACCTGAAATACCCTTTATTCTGTTCTTCAGCTGTCATGCCCTACCCGCAAACACATCTCAGCTCTCTTCTGGGATCTGAAGTATGCTTATTCTTATTCTAATAATACCAGCTTCTGAAATGTCTTTTAAAAGTGACAGTTTGCTCATTTTTAAGCCACTCTTAGCTTCCCAATGAGATTGTAAATTTTCTGAAATCTGAGACTATTTCTAATCCACATCTGCCTCCATCTCAGAGCCTTGCTAATGGTAGGTCGTTCAGTACATGCTGTTAAGCAAAGGTGTGTTTAAACAAAAGCAAAGATATTTTTGGTAACCAGAAAGTTTCCCTGAAGCCAAAAATATTAATACAAGTCTTGTTTGGCCCTTCTGCCTTGTATTTGGAGGTCTCTGATGCCTTATAGAGATTTGAATGTCACTCATATTCATTCATGTTCTGCTAAAAATATAACAACCAATTTTCAAGGAAAGAATTAGAATGAGGGGGGATTTATATTAGGCTCATATTTATAGTGTTTGCTAATAGCCCTGGTATATCTTCTTTTACATGACCAATTTAATGCTACTAGCATGATATGCTGTCTTAGGAACTCAGAATAGCATAACATTATATGGATTTTCCCTCACGTAGGTGCAATAGGCTTAAATAACCCTCAGAACATACAAAGTTGGGTAACATAAAATAACTGGGAAGTAGTAGCTTTTGAGTGTCACTTTCATTAAATCACTTAACTGTACATTTACATGATATAATTATAATGCAAATGTATCTGCTAACGCACTTACTGAAGCCTTAAAACCGCACCAGTTATGAACTGGTAGGGTGTCTCCCTAGCACAGCACTGTTGATGAGTGTCAAGTTTATTATAATGGCTTATTTGTCAGGAGCTTCCCAAAGGTAGAGAACTACCTTTGTCCTCCCAGCATTGCACTTTTGAAGTCAAACACAGAAATTCAAGCTTTCATTGACTAATAAATCAGTCCAATTTTTTTCATTCTTACAAAATTAATGCAACCTAAAAACAAAAGAAAATGGCTTCTTTTTCTAAAAAATCCCACCTTATTTTCTTTCTCTTGGTTCCTTTAGCTGTATACAAAGACTGTTCACCCTGAAGCACTTCAGTGCTTGAAATATTAATGTTCTCAATATCTTGCAGCTAAGTATATGTGAGTTATTCATGGGCATAATGTTCAGAGAAATAAGTCTTAATGTAAATATGTTCAGGAACTATTTTTCAGCATATTGTCAATTTTTTGAGCTCCTTGTATTCTTTAACCCAACAAAACATTGCCAGTCCTTGTGATATATAGATTATTTATTTTGATGGAATTGCAGAAAATGTAAACCCTTTAATGGATACTGTATTCTTCTATACCTTCAGCCTCAAGCTTTGGCCCTGATCAGAATGCAGAAATAGAATTCTTAGTGCTTTTTCACTCTAGGGCAGTCTAAGGAAAAGGAATGCTAGTCTCTCAGTCTAGGCTAACCTTTCCCAGAAGGTGTTTCGTAAGCTCCATTCCTGAAGGTTGTTAATAGACACTGTGAAAACTGGTTCCAAGGTCAAAAGAAATTTGGGAAGACATTATTTCCACATGAAATGGACTCTTTGCAGGAGCACGTAAATAACAGAAGGAAATATAGTAAATACTATTTCCCAAATGAAGTGTTCTTCCATAAGAGATTACAGATCAAATGTTCCAAGGAGTTCTGTGGGCAACCGTACATACATTATGAGCTGATTATAAAATCATTGAGGGCCTCGGAGTGAGAATGCAGAGGTTCCCTGGTTATGCCCTGCCCACACACCCGTATCAGAGCCCATCTCCTGCAGCTTCCCGCAGCTCTGCTGGATATAAGTTTGCAGGGAACTTGCCTGCTCATCTTCAGACAAGGAAAAAGTAAAAATTCTTACAGGTGAATTATTCTTTAAAATCGCTGCCCCTTCCTGTTTTGTCATCTGTTGTCTGCAAAGCAAGTTGACTTTCTTTTATACCAGATTATCGTTACCTCCTGTTACTCTTTTCTCCTTAGGGCTAAGTTTAACTAATTCGGTCCTTCCTCCAGTAGGGGGGTTCCTACAATTCTCACGATCCTGATTTCCTCCTGTCTCCCAGTGCCCCTCTCAAAATGAGTTAGTAGATATCAGGGCAGCATGGTTGTTTTTTCACGCACAGATGTATACCCTTTCATTCAGCATTCGTTCTCTGGAGGCACTGTTTCTATCTGGGCGTGATTGAAGGTGCAGAGAACGCAGCAGGCTGTAAGACAGATGTTGAGGACAATGGTTGGGAATAGGTGACTTATTTGGGGACTGTGGTAAGAGAAGACTTTCCAGGAGGTACCATTCCACGGTTTCCTGAACCACAGTGTGAGCGAAGATCTACGGTCCCAGAGGAAGGGACAAGAGGTGGGCTCGGCAGTGGAAGCCTTATCCTTAGAAAAGGAGCTTCAATAGGGGTAGAGAGAGGGAAAAGTAATCTGAGATTTCAATGAGGAAGTCGATGGCTGGCTTATGTAAGATAGCTGTAGCTCAGCTAAGTATGAATTTTAAGCATCACCAACTCCATTGGAAGATTTTTTTAAGCACAAAGACTGGACTGGCATAATTTTCCCAAAAATAATTCCAGGCAGTTTGACTTCATCATATGTCATCATGTTAACACCATACTATTATGAATCTAGATCAGATTATTTGGTTGTTACAATTGTTTTTACAAAAACTTGGTCAAATTTCTAATTCCTATTGATTTTTGTTATTATTTTATTGTTATTTTTCTGATAATAATGATTTGAACCCATTTCTCATAATTCTGCTCTTCTGATGCCTATCAGGATAATGTTTAATCCTGACTTTGTCACTAATTGTAGTTGATCATTCTCAGCTTCTCATCTTTCTGATTTGATAATAAATAGTTTAATAAATAGTATGTGTTTTATTCAATGTTATCAATAAAATTTTGATACCAGTCATTTCCAATGACTTTAGCTTTTAGGAATATTCCTTTTAAGTTTAAAAGAATCCATTGAACATGCTTGATATCATAGATGTTTTACTTCAAATAATTAAAAACATATAGTTTACTAAACCTATTGATTTTGAAAGAAAATTAAATGCCGTTTATGCTATCATGTAGTGATTTTTAGATGAAATTTCCTTCTCTAAATTCTCATAGTGCAAGAGACTACTGAAATGTAATCATCAATTTCTAGAATGTGCTCTTAACCCCATTGTAAAACTGGGCACTGCTCTCCGCTGTTTTGTCTTTGTGACATAAACTGGGTTATAAGGAAAAATGAAGAACTTAGAAAGCATCCTTTATCTTCTGCCTCTTTGTATATGCTCAGTTTATCCATAGTGAGTTAACCGACCATTCTTCCAGTGACAGTTAACAAAGATGAGTTAAACGCACACACACACATGCGCACCCACAAAACAACAGAGAATTTTGTGTCTCTCCTCTTAGGTGTCCTTGAAAACATGGAAATGAGATGGGTTTAGTTTCAGAAGCTAGGTGTAGTCAATTATATATCCTTTTACTTTTAATGTTCAAAATCTAGTATGTGTTTCTAGCCTATGGTGGGAAAGTAAGAGTTAAAGGCCATAGCTTAGGCAATCAAGGTCATTTCAGGCTTCTTTAAAATAGCACTATTCCTTAGCTTGGCACAGGGTAACTAGGTGCTTCCTCAGCAGCTGGAACACCTGCTTCATTTAGCCAGCTGGACTCTGCTACCATCCTCCTTTTTCTTCCCCATTGTCTCACTTCCAAGATTTCACTCCTTTTTTGTCTATAAACCATGATTATTTTATACAGAAAGAAAATTTCACTTTGCCTTAACATCGGAGTTGCTCAACATTGGGCTTAGGTATACCTAGCCCCAGCCTCAAGCCCCTTGTGTGTTGTCTCCAGGCATCTTTATTCAGCCTATCAAACTCTTAACCCTGCTGTGCATTTTTATACCTCTGTTGTCACAGTGATCTTATTTCAAGGGCAATTGCCACTTCTCCTGGCCAGGTTAAACATAAGAAACACAGCTAGTTGGCTAAGCAGCATGTTCCAGACACATCCTTCAACTGGAATGTCTCATGAGCAGAATTCTAGCAGTTCACAGGCTCTGGTGGGCTCAAGATGTTGACTGTGTTTCCATTTGTATTCCCAGAAGTAGTACATTTTACTTTTAAGGAAATCAGGTACATGGAAGAAGTAGTCTTAACCTCATCACTGAGAATCAAGTGCCACAGTTTGCATCCTAATTGGCTCCAGGAAATGTCCTCATCTGAACTTTCCACTAACCATTCAGCTTCCTGTTTCTCAGGATAAGGTAATGGTAGTCCTGTGAAGGCAGACTCTGGGTGCTACCGGGGGACAGTGCTGTCTGAAGGAGAGCACTGTGTCCTCTGCTCATACGCCTGCCCCTTCCGGTTGTCGTCAGACACCTATGTATTTGTCTTTAGCATTCTCCTCAGCTGGGCTCAGCTGTGAAAAGACATGTACACAAAGGGGTTAGAGGGCTAATCCTGCATTTTGCATGCTGTGAGGCTAAAGGAGTGTGAGAGGAAAGAAGTTTGCATCACAGCCTTCCTGACCATTGCTGATAAAAGCTGGCAGAGAGAAAGGTAATCGGAGCCTCGGGAATTCAATTCACTCCTTTAATCCACTCAGCAGATATTTTATTTTTAAAACACAAGTGCAGCCATCAGCAAAACTGAGAGGCTGTATGGGACCCTGAGGCACTTTCAACTTTGGAGCCTCTAAACCCCTACCCCATCTCTACCTTCAAATGGTCCCTCATAGCCATTTCTTCTACCTAGGTGAATCCCCACTCGCTGTCTCTTTCCTTTACTCCCTAGAAACCAATTAAAAGAAAAAGAAGAATTTGCCTTTTGGCATTAATTAAAGAAGGAAGATGCCTTTCTAATCTAGAGCCTCAGCTAGAGATTTGTGTAGTATGTTATCCCAACTTCTTAGGATTCTCTCATCTACTCCATGTCTTTCTCGTTGGAGGACGTAGTAGCAAAGGTGCCTCTAGCTGATTATCGGGTCCTTCAGACTTCCTTTGTCCCGAGCACACTGCCAGATAGTTCCTACTAGCACAGAATAGTGGGCAGTTCCTTGTGCATGGCCTGACCAAGGCATCTGCCTGATAATGCTCCCTCAAGCCTCCTGAGCCGTCGGCCTTCCTAGAATAATCCAGTAGGTTCAACCAGAAAACTAGCTTAGTTCCACCTACAAATTTCAGCTGTTCTGGACTACAACAGATACCCTAGAAGATTGCTTCCAATAAGATATGAAAGTAAAATACGCAACCATGACCACCGCATGTGTTCCACTTACAGGATGGGGAAGATTGATTCTTTGCCTCAGTCCTCAGGCAACAGCACACCTTCACCAGAGACGAGTGATTTTCATTCAAGTTCGTTCATCTTACCCTAAGTGTGCAAGCTACAATGTAATAACACCATAAACATATTAGAAGATGACACACAAGTTTGAAAAGCATACTGTGTATTCTTTTCTTTGGGATGAGGGTAGAAGCAATTATTGATAAGAAAAGTGGGCGTTAAGTCAGCTCCATGTCCCAATGTGCTGTTCAAAGGAGTTAACTGTGATGCTCATTTCTGTGGTGGGCCTCCTTTTGGGCACTGGCATTTACTGACAGTTTAATTTCACCTCATTTGTGATTGCTCATTTACATCTCGATTACTCTGGATTCCTTGATTGTAGAGAGACTGTCTCTCACCTCATATGCAGCTTCTAGTGACAAACTACATGTAATAGGCTGTCAGGAAGTCTTTGGAATTAATGCATGCCTTTTTTTTCCTGCCATTATCTTTTTCCGTGTGCTACTTCATAGATATCATTTGCATTTATAAAAATGGGAGTTAACTGGAAGACATTGGTCAATTAGGGAAAAATACCCCCATTTTGCATCTTTGGGCTTCTTGATGGCTTTTGATTCAAGTGACCTTATAGATTCTCACTGCCAAAAATGCTGTGCAGGAATTAAATAATACCACTTGCATGCTTGTGCTATAACTGGCACCAAACACACATATGGCTCTGAAGACGGCACCTGAATACCTTTTAGAATTACACATGGTGGAGCTCCTTGAGGGTCTGGTGACTAGTTGGCAAATGTTGATTCTTGGATAGTGCTTTATCACTACTAGTATCAGAAAGTTTCCTTAAACTTACACCATCTTAACCCAAACTCAATATCAAGACATTTCCAAATTAGTCAAAGCAATGTCATAGACAGCTTCTATGCTTCATCTATTTTGAACATGAAATGACATCTTAGCTTGCTTTCCCATCCCAGGATACATTTCAGTTTTGAAATTCTTCTACTCCAGCAGATCTTTATTGCCATCTCTGGCAGCCTCTGGGGACTTGATTTTTCTCTCTCCAAAGTTTGCAGAACTCCACTCTGGAGCACTTTTTTCCTCCCCTCACTGTTCCTTTCTTAACTGACTTAAGTCTGAATCCATTACATGTGCAGTCATTTTTTCCTCATGTGGCCATGAAAGGCACATGCTACCACGGGTCCTGTACACTTGAAGCACATGTCCCAGAAGTAGTGAGCCAGAGCATCAGTCTTCAGCACTACTTGCTCCTAATAAGCTTTTGTTTTTTGTGTGGCTATGTTGTTGGGAGCTTTGCTTCCTCTCTTCCCACCATCTCAACCAGAGAGCTTTTCTGAATATGACAGCTACTAAAGACTGATTATCTCCTTGCAAAGTTAATTTCTATTTCTCAGCAGGGAGCCATTGGCCCCACTGGGCTTGGAAGTGCTGCTGTTTGGTTAATGGATGAGCATCTTTTGGATGCTGGTACCCACACTGGAACTGCTGCAGTGCCTGACTTTCTATTTGTTTTAATTTCCTGCTTGCAGCTGGCATTAGGAGACCTGAATGGGTTTAGTCACGGGATGGTGACTTGGAGTCACTAGCACAGGAAGGGAATGATACTGAAGATGAGGGCTGGTGAGCTGCTTTCATGCCATCCTTGATTGGTTGGGAAGGTTTGAGCGGTTGGTTGGCTTTTTAAGAGAGTGAAATCACAAAATCCTTCTAGAACAAATGGCCTAATGTAATAGGCTCATCTCTGACTTTCAGGACTTGGAAAATAATGGCTTTTTTATGTATTCAATATACAAATTGTAAAGAATTAAATAAGATGCCAGATGAAAATTTCTCTGGAATGTTGAAGTATAATTAATGATCAATATCAGGAAGCCGTAAAATGCAGAAGCTCTGCACAGAAAATAGTTGTTTTATGTTCTAGCCAGAATGCAAACCACGAAACTCCTTATACTGTATCTGGAATTTCCCTATTGGATTATGGCATTTAACATTTGTCGTTTGAAAAGATCAGAACCAGGCAATTGTTCTCATGTTCAGCTATACAGTGTCAATTTTGGGGGTAGAATTGTGAGCAACAACAGAACAGCAGTGGTATGTTTTGTCTTCTGAAAACATTAAAAGCCTATATGCAGAAGCCCATGTGTCCTGGGGAGGCTCCCAACTCTAAACTGTTGACTGTGTTTCAGAAATATGGCCCAGGGTTGCTGTGCTGGGAAAACATCTGGATACACAGACTGGCTAATGTTGGACAGCTTGCTTTCTCATTCCAAGCTTCATTTTCAACAGCATTTCTACACTCATACAGTCATGCCAAAAGATCATGAGTGATAGCCAAACAACAAGTTCCAAGACCGAGTGAAAGAGCCAGAATTTCCCAGTCTTACAAAGTGCCATGTCACAATGGAAAACTTTGATGCTACTGATTCTGGGCATGAGCTTATTTTGTAGTTTGTGGGAGGGATGAAGGAGGCATGAAGACTGCTATATTTGAGCATATATGTTAGGCATTTATCTTAATGCCTACTGCTTTGGCTTTCATACAAAGGCCATAAGAAAACAGAGGTGCTGATGAACTGATGAAGATTAGATAGAGTTCTGTGTGGAGAGCCAGGGCATGGAAGTACTAAGTAGATGTGACTGTTTGTCTCTTGACTTCCATTTTTCAGACAAGAAGAATTCGCTCTTTCAGTCAAAACCATGAAACAGTGATGCCCTATGCAAACTATTTTATTTATTTGTTTTTTTTGAGTTTTTTTATTATTAAAAATTTCCACCTCCTGCCCTCCTCCCAATTCCCTCTCCCTCCCC
>LOEQ01000179.1:258047-273308 GCA_001685075.1 Bramus lutescens | reverse complement strand
GCCAGAACCTGGAAACAACCCAGATGCCCCTCAATAGAAGAATGGATAAGGAAAGTGTGGAATATTTACCCATTAGAGTACTACTCAGCAATAAAAAACAATGACCTATTTGTTATTTTGTTGTGATAGTCTCATCCTGGAGCTCAGACTGACTTTGAACTTGCAGTGTAGCTCAAGCAAGCCTCAGGCTTACAATCTTCCATCCTCAGCTTCTCAACTGCTGACATTATAGGTATTATACCACCGTGTCTAGACAGTATCTGAAACTTTTAAAATCAGAATACAGGATCTCATGATCTAGCTCTATGCATTGATTTGCATGCCATTAATATGTATGAGAGGGAAATCTTGGTGACTCAGACAAATTCAAGCATCCTCTGTTCACTTAGATTCTGAGCATCCTGGTTTTTAGATCCCTCATTTCTCAGTACTGAGAATCCCCTTTCATCTATCCCAAAATCACCAGGATTTCTCCCTCGGTTGCCACCACCCAAACTAGCAGTTCTCACAAAAACTGCCCCGTGGACCATGTTTAAAAGTGGAAGCTTCTAGAATGGGGATTCTGATCTCCAGTTGTAGAGTGGTGATCCAAAGCCCACAGCCTCAACAAGTACTTATTGGCTTAAAGGGCAGGTACCCTGCATGTCAAGGGAAAGAAACACAGTTAGGGATGCTAGGGTATTCTTCTCCAGTTCCATATTAGGTCAAGCTCATTTTCTTCTGATGATTACAATTCATAAGACAAGATATTTGGTCACAGTTGTTTATGCATATAGCTTTGTACATGTTCTTGTAAACACATAGCATTTACCAGCACTGACTGGTATGATTCAGGCTTTTACTTCTGTCTTTTAAAAAAATGTAGCTCTTAAGAAGGACTTTATTCCCAGGGTACTTTATTTCTTGCATTGATTGATTGACTAAGGTACTAATTGCAACAGAAAGGATGCCCTTTAGTTAAGCTCATTCATTGCTTCCAGCTGTGAAAATCATGCATGACTTATTTCTAAGGCTTTCGGGGATATGCACATGACGTCAAGGTTTCCCTTTAAATTTATGTATATGTACATGTGAATTCTGTGCGTATTAGTGTATGTGTGTGTGTGTGTGTGTACAAATGCACATATATATGTGTGTTTCTGTGGTGTTGGGGATTAAACCTCATACCCACATGTGCCAGGAAAGTACTTTACCTCTGAGAAACATCCCTAGTCTTATGTATTCTTTTTTTTAAAAAAAAATAATACAGTGGCCCTTGGAACATGTTTTTACAAATTTTCTACATCTTATTAACATGTGGAGATGCAGAAATTCTAGCAGGGCAAAGATACAAGAGTGAAAGCATTAGTAGCCTTTAATCCCAGCACTCAAGAGGCAGAGGCAGGTGCATCTCTGTGAGTTTGAAGCCAGCCTGATCTATAGAGTTCCAAGACAGCTAGGGTCACAATGAGAAACCCTGTTTAAAGAAAACAAAAACAAATAATTAATAATAACAATAAAATAAAAGAAAGGAAGAAATTTAACATGTAAAGCAACAGTTAGCAGAATGAGAATCTTTGAGTAGTTGCAAAGATCTATGAATATGAATAATTTGGCAACCCAGATAATTGACTTGCAGTTTGTATATTCATTTCATTTAAACATTTTGCCAAGAAAAATAAAGGCTGTGTTAGAGGATCCCATCTAGTCTGAAATAGCTTTGCTATTTGGATAAACTCCCAGATCTACTGCACTATGCTAATGGCTGACAGTTGAAGCAGTCCTCGGTTTGCTGAGATATATTGACCAAACGGTTATCTGAGCAGCCAGATTTTCAAAAAAGGTAGCCTTGAGCTATTGCTTCTTCTTATATCTGGGGAGAGTAAGATCAGTACCAATAGTATGTGTTGACTCTAGGTTGTGTTCTCTCCATGCTGAGGACTTATTCTTGTCACCATCATCAGATAATACTTGGATGAACGCTGGCCATGCTCTGATGTCATTTCTAGCAATTGTGGCTGTGATGAAACAGTATGAAGTAGAAGGATCAGGTAAATTATCTGTTCAGAGGTTCTGAAGGTTGATTAGATTAGGCCATTTGTTTTGTAATTGCAAGTTGATGATATCAATGAGTATTCATTAGGGTGACATTTTTAAATCTTGCTTTTGTGTACTGTGTGAATTACATCCTTATAAGATAGACTCTTCTTTTTTACATAGAAGTAAACTATATGGTTTATATAAATGTCATAACCAGTAAACAGTAGATCAGAATATAATATCTTTTTTCTGATTCTTTGTTCTTTCTACTCTTCTATACTTGCTCACTTTGACCAAAAAGACTTCAAGGTTCTTATTAATTTGTAAGACTTTCTAGGAATAATTATATCATTATTAACCTCCACACTTTTCCAATAAGTATTAGATTTTTTATCATTTCTCAAATATCAACCTGTTGCATATTAGTAGTAAATAATACATTGCCAAATTCTACCCTTCTCTCTTTAAGATGCTATGCACTCAAGTTAGGAAACAGATTTACTTGCATAACAATTTGCAGCCATTGAAATGGGTGCAAACTCCTGTCTGCAAAAGTGGCCTCTTCTTTGTCACTGAATGGTGAAGGATGTATAAAATATTTGTTGTGTTTTTGGCTGCTCCAGATAAACAAAACCCGGAGGTGCAGATGGGATGAGATGATGAGAGGCGGGAGAGTAAAGAATGTGAGCAGGAGTGTGCTCTGCTGTACAGCTGTGGAATGTGTCAGAAGATGGCCAGAGATGATGTTGCTGGGAAGGCCTTGCTGCTAAGAGTGTTACCATGTCCCTAGTAAGGGATGCTCAGATATGCATGCTGCACAGTGGCAGTTGGTTAATCCAGACACTGCACTTACTTCTTCCACTGACTCTTGGCTCTGACGGGTATTTTCCCATTAATTTTTTTATCTGCCTTTCCCATTCCAAAGTATAACTCATTTTTATATTTATATTTATATTATATTTATATTTATATATTCTAGATCTGAGAGCTTATATTCTCTGAAGATTTGAAGGCTCTCTCATCTATTAATCTTTATTGAAAAGTCGCTTACAAATAAAAATTGTATATACTTAAGGTGTGCGACCTGATGATTTGTACACACTGTGAAATGATTACTGCAATCCAGCTAATTGGTGCATCCATCTCCTCAGTACTTCCATTGGAAACAGCTTTAGAGCTTTATGATATTGACTCATGCAGTGTCTAATGGAGAAAGAAATATGCAGGCTCTGAACTACAGCAGATTCTGTCCATCATAGTTTTTGCTGAGAAGTTCATTTGCAAGTTCCTTTGGTTGATTTGAAAACATCTGGTTCTGGTTACGTTGCGGTTTCTCCAGGAGGCCAGCCAAATTAAACCAAAGCCTTTGTCTTCAATAAGTGTGGTGTGCCATAGCAGGTAGTGTACAGTTGTCCCCAGATAATCACACCCCTCCTCAGATCTGATACGCAGCACTGTGAAGGCACTATGAAAGATTCATCTCCTTAGTCTATTCATGGCCAGGCTTCTGGGGTTCATTTTGAGTGACTAAGTAGTGGGCATAAGATCCACACCTTTTAGGTCCAAGTCCTGGCCCTGCCAGCTATGTAACCACAGGTACGTTACTCAACCTTTCCTTACCTCAGTGGTCTGTTATATCCAGAACCTTCTTCATGGCCAGTTAAATAAATTCAATTGCAATTTTTATTACTGCTTCTCCTAAATTAACATTCAGCTCTCGATAAATGTTCAGTAGTATTGCTATTTCCATCCTTTCAACCCTTTCAAAGGGTAAAACAACACTTTCTTCCCTTTATGCTGAGGGTAGCCCCAGCTCTACTTCCTCTCTCCCAGCAACCTGGCTGGTAGATTGTTTCCCACCAAAAGAAGGAAGCTGCTCCTCCTTTCCTGGAGAGCCAAGGACCTCATTAGTTTTCACATGAATAAGGAAAGAGCTGCTTTGTGTCTCTCACACACATTCAAGTTTCTTGTAGTAGTTAGAACTAACAGAATTTTTTGTCAGGTTATCTGGCCACATTTACCTAAATGCATTCTATTGTAAGACCTGTGTGACAGCAGTAGGAAACCTTCCTCACTTTCTTAAGATAAGACCTTGGTGTTTCGTAGATGAATGTGCATATGAAAAAAAAAAAAAGAACAAATGTTTTTGGTACAGTGCTGAGCAAAGTGTGCTGATTAGTTTAATTAAATGGAAATTTTATCTGTGTCCTGCAGTGTATGTGTGTGTTACCTACTACTGTATGGTTCTAAGGAATGTATAAGACATTTTACTTATGGCTTTTCCTCTTAAATTTGCATGTATTTGTGTGTTTTCTCTTTTTTTCCATAAATTTAGTAACCAAATTACCAATGACATTGGAGAAGTAATGCTTCTATTTAGTGTTTGATTCTGGAAGATGCTTTCAGTGTTTCAGAGTAACAACAGGGTTTATCCTGTTTGCAATTTGTAGCTTGGGGTTGAGATCATAGACCTGTGAAGGTCCTGCTGGTCTGTTTGTTCTGGAAGCCCCCAATGTGCATGTCTTGTCTCTCTTTTAGAGCCACCTCCACAAAGGTACTCTGCCCTGTTTTCTGGAGATTGGAGGCATGGGTGCTAGCATCCAGGAAAACATTGGGGAAAGAGGGTGAGGAAGACTGGTGTCTTTTCTCATGCTGCGCCAGTCCCAGGACCTGTGTTATTGTTCCCAGAGAGGAAAGTTTCATCATTTGCCAGAGTAGAGAGACATTCCTCAGCTTAATCCTTTCTAGAGTCTGATTCCTTCCTCATTAGACCTCCATGAAATCCTTTTCTTCAACCACTCCTTCTCTTTTGCCCCACATCCAGATGTGTCTAGAACTTTTAGGAAATTTATGGGGGAAATTAGATTGCTTATCTTTCCTTATTACTGTTGCAGGATTCCATTTTCTTACAACTGTTAGGAACATACCCACTAATCTGCTTTTCAGCTTCCAAATCCAGTATTCTTTGTTTTCTCGCCCTATTCCTTTTTCAAAAATTTATTTCTTTTTATTTTATGTGCATTGGTGTTTTGCCTGCATGTTTGATCTCGGAGTTACAGAGTTGTTAACTGCCATGTGGGTGCTGGGAATTGAATCCGGGGCCTCTGGAAGGGCAGTCAGTGCTCTTAACCCCTGAACCATCTCTCTCCAGCCCCTCATCACTATTCTTACCTATTTGTGTCATGGAAAGAAGATAACTTACTTAATATTGTTTTATTGGGGTTTGAGAAGAAGTGGTATGTGTTCAGATTCCTTCTTTACCTCTCAGCAAATTAGTCCCCTCTGTACACCTCAATTTCCTGCCACCTCTGCACTTCCTCCCTATCCCAACAGGTGTTAAAGAGGAGTATAATACTTACCCCATTTTTCCTTCCTGCTCAGCTTCTGTAATGGTGCTCCCTAACAGCACAGCTAGGGTCCTAAATTGCCTGTAATGCTATTCTAAAGTGTGCCAAGCCACAAGAATGGTGTATATATATATAATTCCATCTTTTCTTTCACCTTCTGGTTGACTAAAAGTAGATTGTGCCATCCCTTCAGGTCAGGGCTTTGCCTAATATTTTGCAGTTTCAGGTGTAGTGTGATATAGTAAAAAGACAAAGCTTGGCAAGCAAAGCCTAAGAGGCCTGCTGCAAGCTCCCCTGCTGGCGTACAACATTCCTTCGAACACTGAGTTTACCCATTCAGCAGCTTCCTGACACTTCATCGTGAAACTGAGGTGTGTGAGGACCAAATGACCAGGAATATGTGGACCTACTTCACTTAGCCACATATTCCACTTACAGAAGAGACAGTCTGTAAGAGTCAGTCTCCTAACAGTACAATGGCACAGGAAAGTAGCCCTTGTCTCTGGGAGGCTATGGAAGAAGGATCACAGGTTCCAGGCCAACCTGGGCTTCAAGCAGTTCCCTAAGAAAAAAAAGGGGGGGGAACAGAGAGAGAGCTAGCTAGTGACCAAGTAAGTAAGCAGGCAAGGAGTATAGCTCATAGGCCACCTGCCTAGCATAATTAAGGTCATAGATCCAGTACCACAAAAATAAAGTTGTTAAAAGCCAGTCTAAGCTGGAATGATGGCTCAGTTGATAAAGTACTTCTTCTTAAAAGCATGAGGACCTGAGTTTCTCTGCCTCCGTGCTAGAACTTATCAAGCATGGCAGGAAGATAGACTCCCTTCTCTAATCTGTGATGCTGTGGCAGAAAATTCCTACTCTCCAGTGTGAGGGCATCAGGGGAACAGCTCTCTGCTCAATGAAGCCAAAAGGGCCCCATCTCTCCTTGCATTCCCAAAGCCAAGCTGAGGCTGCTTCTGTGCTTCCATTGTGCAGTTAACCAAGTGACAACTTTGCTCACTCCACTCAGGCCATAGCTTGCCACTTGGGTTCTGGAAGCTGGCTGGTTCTCGACCTAAGGCTCTCTGCTATGCAGAGTTGTCAGTTTATAATTATATGTTCAGCTATCAATTAGCAAAACAGCCCATTATTTGGCAGTTTGCAGTAATGAGATGGACCTTGTCATAGTCTTTCAGTCTGACACACATTTGATAAGTGCTTTATACATAAGTTCTACACTTTAGTGTGCTTAGAAAAAGCTACATAAGAAACTGGGGGGGGGTCAGAAAAATTTTAGTGTATCTTCCTTGATGGATTCATCTTCAAATAAAATCTTAAACAACAAAAGATATAGGCAGAATCTTCTCCATTTAGAAGAATTCCCGCCTTGCATATACCTCCCCATATCTCTCTGTACTCAAATGTTACAAGTCTGAAAGACCTCATGAAAACAGTGTCATGGAAATCTATTGAATGCAAAAAATCCTTCCTGACTATGATGGTGCTGGACCCCGGATTTGACTTGGGGAACTTTAATAAATTCAGCAGACTGTCCATTCTTAATGTGGCTGGTTGCCATTCATGCTTTAAATTTCGAAGTCATCTTTTTCCTTTAATTTTTTTTGTCATTTTTGACTAACTTTAAATTTGATGAACTATCTACTCTATGTCTGCTCTCTGTGATGGCTAATTTTCCTTGTTTACTTGGTTGGATTAAGAAAACCTAAGAGGGGACATGAGAGAGATTGGCTGGAGTAAAGAGAAGGGGGAAATGATGTATTTATTATTTAATTAAAACTTTTTTAATGATTTATTTTTATGTGCATTGGTGTTTTGCCTGCATATGTGTTTGTGTGAAGGTTGTCAGATCCCTGGAACTGGAGTTACAGACAATTGTGAGCTGCCATGTTGGTGCTGTGAATTGAACCCAGGTCCTCTGGGAGAGCAGCCAGTGTTCTTAACTGCTGAGCTGTCATTTCAGTTCCTAATTGAAAATTTTTCAAAGAAAAAGAAAATTTAGACCACTAGTAAGTTATAGCTTTGGGCCATATCTGAGGGGGTTTCTGAAAAGAATTAACAGGGTTGAGAACTTACTGGAATGTGTATAGCACCATGCCTGGGGCTGTGGTCCTTGACTGGATAAAAAGGAGAGAAATGAGACAAACAGTTGAGCATGGAAATTTCTGTTTCCTATGGAATTCCTGATCCACTGAGGTGTGAGCAAGTACTGTTATCGTCCTGCCACCACACTCTCTGCGCCATGCCAGCTACGCCTCTTCAGACCATGAATCGGAATCAATGTCTCCTCTTCAAGTTGCTTCTTATCAGATGTCTGGCCACAGCAACGAGGAAAGTGACTAATACAGGATGTATTTGAGTCATACTTGTGGGCTGCCAAGATATGGGTCTAAAATTCACAGAAATTCTGTGAACTGATTAATAAAGCTATTAGTGAAAAATGAAATCCTTGGCATTAAGAGCAATGATAATAAGTGTGAATTAGTCAGGTTCTGATTATTCTACAAGGTCATATTAACATCCCTGCTCCTGAGTTATCTGAATCTCCTGTGACTTCCAACCCAACACTACACATGCTGCTCTGCATTTCTACCCAGCTCTAAAATTTGAAGTCAACCGCATTAGAATTGCTTACATAACCAGACAGGGATTACCAGTTAGGACTCTTCTAAGGCCGATAGACCAGCTGTCAGATGGCTGTCAGGTACAATCAGCCATGCTTGTCTCTGCTCCTGAGCTTGAGCCAGTCAAGTTACCATTTCTCTTCAAGATGGCAAAATTATCCCTCTAAGATAGTCATATCTTTCTTATATGTCTTTGGCACTCAACCCTAGTGAGCATTAGGCATTTTTGCGTGAATTCATTTCCATGTCCTGATCTGGCTTTCCTTTTATCCTTTTATCCATTTCGCCATCGTTTCTACCAACTGCTCCAGATTCCTTGCCTTGTAGTAGTTAAGAGCAAGGACATTGGAGGCAGACTAAATGACTTTAAATCTGGCCCCACACTCACTAGCTGTCACTTTGGACTTCTTACTGAATCTTTTGAGTCTCAGTTTCATTATCTGCATAGAGATCAGTTATTATGAGGGATAAGGTAATTTTTAAAAATACCTAGAAAAGTACAGTAAGCAATATGTGCATGTTGGTTTAAGGAATAAATAGTTATAAGCTGAGCATGATGGCTCACACATACAACCTCAACAGCAGGAATCCTAGGACGTGAGATCATGAGTTCAAGGCTAGCCTGGACTATATGGTGAGACTTTGACTCAAATAACATAAATAAATAAATACTTGGCAGTTATTCCCTGGTCTACCAGCTTACTGTGTAGTAAAAGTCAAGGACAGTATTTTGAAACATGTGTAAATCAAAAAAGAGGCAAAATGGCCTGAGGTAACAGAATAATAGCTACAGGGAACTAGTGGAAAAGTAAATGAAATAAAAGAGAGAAGATATAGCCATTAGTAATGGAGACAGATAAGGGGGAAGTTACATTTTAGAATACCTTGTAAAAGTGTAAGTCTATAATATGAACTTTAACACTTTCTTTCAAATATGTGTACCTGGGAAATAAAGACTATTTTATCCCCAGTCCCCACTCAAAGTGTTGAACTAAGAGCCTCGTGTTTGCTAGGCCAGCTCTGTGCTGCCGCACTACGCCCTAAGCTCAAAAGGAACATTTTTTTCAAACTGCTTAGAAAATTCCCATTTTGATTTCAGCAATTAAATCAATTTTAGTCTTTCCTAAAAGAAGAAACTCAGTTATCACAAATTTAAGGTACTTAGGCTAAATCAAATGTTCATTGAACAAACGCCATGGAGACAGAGTGCAAGATGGGTGTCTGTGTCTATGATAAAAGCAAGCCCAGGAGCCAGAGCACTCATTTGTCTGGCCATCTGGAAATCTCCAATGATCTAGGTTCTTAATTTTACCCTCATTCTTAGAATAAAATAGAAACAATAAAAGAAGAAAATGGGCAGCAAGGGCATTTTGCTTTTCATTTAAAAAATAATTCAAGTGATAACAGGAGCAGGGAGTTTAAAAGAGAAAAATGAAAGACCATTATAATGATTTGAATGCTCAGTCTATATTTTGCTGTGGATTCTATTGTTTTCAGCTACATGGGAACCATGGTAATTTTGTGAATCATTAGAATTTTCTTTCCAAATTATATGTGCATATTCTCAAAATGCCTCCTCCTAAGTATCGCATAGTAAAAGGCTGCTGAACAATTTCATTTAATGCATTTGAATTTTGTGCTAATGTTGTACTTTTAAATATTTGTACTTAGCAAACCAAAGATAAAGTAACGACAGCTGAGTCTTTGTACATTTTTACTTTTCCTACTCTTGAGATTGTTTGAGTATGTCTCTGTTCTCATCTGCAGTCTAGTGAGGAGAGACAGGGAATATGCGGCCCTAGTTTGGCTTCATGGTGCCGTAAACACCAGAGCTTAATAGTCCCACTCAAAGTTGAAAACACTCACATCCAAAATTTAGACTTTGTGCTAGCTACATCTCATCAGACATAGTTTCTGCAGCGTTTATTACTGAGGCCTAATACCTTACTCTTAAGAGTGACAGCTCCCAAAGGCCAGTTCACCAACCCAGGCCCCTCAGCCCAACATATGAGCCACAGAAAGTAAGTGAAGTCACGTGAAGTAGGGAGAGAGGAAGAGAGAAAGAGGAAAAGATTTAAAGTTTATTTCCTTGGGCAAAATTATTTTTTCTATTTGGAGCATTAAAACATTCACACCTTTAAAAACAGTGATATTATATATATTATGTATTATGTTGTTTCAAGACCTTAGGGAAAGACTTTACTTAATAAAATAAAAAGTTAGCTACAGAGCGAGTTCCAGGACAGCCAGAGCTACACAGAGAAACCCTGTCTTGAAAAACAAATGAACGAACAAAAAAATTAGATCTCTTGCTCATCTACCCTTTTCCCTAACTAGAATTGTACATTCTAAACACCGGCTATGTCCTCCGGGGCTGTAGGTGTTTCCTGTGTCTGACTGTCTTAGGAGACACTTCAAATGTCAGTATTCTGGGTTTTGATCACTGGTAGGAAAGCTGCCCCCCTCCCCGGCAGCGTGCAGACGGTTCTATTACTGCTCCTTTCCCACTAGCTTTGGCAGGATGCCCTGGAGTTTAGCTCATTGGAATGCATCATTGGGATTTCCAAGCTCATTTTAGTCCTTTTCCTCACAAAGAATGTGCTTCAGTAGCTAAAATCTAAGAAACTGAAGTGTAGATGATGTGGGCCAAAAACTTAGAAGGTGACCTAAAACCTAAGCTTATATTACAGTGGGTGAGCTGGAGATGTCATCTGAGGTAGTGAAAAGTATCCCCTTCCTTGCAGATGAAGAAAGGGACAGATGAAGAAAGGGCTCAACTCTCCCAAGTCAGTCAGCATGAAAACCTGTTGGGAGCCCAGCTCTCCCCTTGGTTAGTCTTTTAGTTTGGGGGCCATGTAACACATTCTGACTTGTTCAACATGGAAAGGTCATGTAGAATAGGTGTTTGTTCCTGGGATGAGCTGGAGTGCTGGGTTTACAACTGCCAGTTTGGGGGGTTTTGTTTGTTTATTTTGTTTCTAATGAGAAGCAGTTTTTGAAATCATTAGTTCCCAGATGTTTCACTCCCAGTATGAAGCATATCTTGGGTTGTAGTCTAACCTTGAACAAATTTCCCCTTGCGTGTGTGGATGCTTGCAGGCTTGCTCACATGTTCTCTCCCCTGAACAGGTCCATATGTTCCGTTTTACTGGGAGCCAAGCTTTCTGCTCCTTCTCCTCCTCAGAGGGCTCCATATCTTACCTCAGAGATGCCTGAGTAACCCAGGCTGAAAGAATTTGTAGCGGAGTTTGTCAGCATAATTGATTATTATATGGTGTGAGCCACCAAAGACAGGTGAGCTTGCACAGAGTGGAACAAATATGTATATAGTGTGCACCTCCCATCCGGTCCGCCCGTTCTTCCTCCTCTGACATGTTGATTTATGTATTCCAACTCTTCCCTAATGAATCGTGTCCCATTGTAAGTCACTGGAACCTCCTGCTGACTACCCTTCCTCAGCTGATACAAGAACAGTGAAAGGTCTGCTCTCAATTCCTGGGTCTCTTAGTTGCCCTAGCAGAAATGGTTGAGGATGTATAATCTTTAAAAGGACAGAAAAATCGCATAAAATGCTTGAGTAATAATGCTACCTCAAGAAACAAGTCCTGTAATTACAGATGCTTTGCCCATGACAGAGTCTAGTCAGAATAGCTTGAGAATGTAAGAAATCTGAATTTAAAAAGCATGTCCCAGCACCTTTAGTGGCAGCTTGCTGTTCTGGCATCCCCTGCAAACCTTCTAAGTGTTATGCCTCCTCCTGTAAACTGCTTCGAGTGTTAGACTTGCTATAAAATAGGGACGCTAATGACTGTTCTACTTTCTCACAATCTGTTAGGATCTTGACTGAGATATTTACAGTGTGCAGTGTTCTCGGGATGGGAAGAAGAGTTAGAAAATGCTGTGGTAGCCAAACATTAGGCCAAGCTCAGGGAAGCCCCCTGAAGAAAGGGAGGAAGGACTGTATGTAGGAGCCAGAGGGGTCAAGGGCATCACAAGAAAACCTACAGAAACAACTAACCTGGGCTCACAGGAGCTCACAGAGATTGAACTGGCAACCAGGGAGCCTGCATGGGACTGACCTAGGCCTCTACATTTACTTGACAGTTGTGGGGCTTGGTCTTCTTGTGGGGCTCCTAACAGTGGGAATGAGGGCTATCTCTGACTCTTTTGTTGATTTTTGAAACCTTACTCCTCATACAGGGTTGATTTGCCCAGCCTTAATACAAGGGAGGTGCTTAGTCTTACAGCAACTTGATATGCCATGTTTTGTTGCTATCCTTGGGAGGCCTGCTCTTCTCTGAACAGAAACAGATGAGGAATGAGTGGGGAAGACTGGGTGGGGGCAAAGGGAACGTGTGGAGGTGAGAGGAGGAAAACTGTGGTGAGGATATAAAATAAGTAGTTTTTAAAAAGGAATTAAGAAAAAATAAAAGAAATGAAAATACTGTGGTAATGTTGATAGCAGGGCGTGGAAAATTATGCGAAGACCAAATTTGAGGAAGAAGTTATAGTCCTTTGCCCATCTAGTCTGTCTTTTCATCTTAGGTTTCAGTTCCTGGTGAAGTGAAAGTTCAGGGTTTTGGAAAAATAAGAAGGGAGAAGAGGTTGTAAGAGAGGTCTTCGGCTATCCACGAATAGACTCTTGGCTGCTGGTATTAAAGGCTCCTGCATCCAGAAGGCTGGTCAAGCATAACATTGTACTAATTACCTTCCTGTTTATCCTGTGCACCTGCTGAGTCCGTATGTCACATATCTGTTTCAGTGATGCTCTCTCCTCCCTCTACTTACACTGCTGTGGCTTCCTAAAACCGTTATAACAACTCTGAACATTATAGAAACCTCTCCAACAGCCATCAGTCGTCTTGACCTTGCTGAACTACCGAGGATACTAGCATATCATTTATAGTTCAGAGTCAACAAAAACACTAACTAGAAGATGAACTGTGGATTCAAGCTGCTTGAGTTCAACTACTTGTTGGAACTTTGTGTATTATGTACTTTGTTGAACCTGGCACCTCAATTTTTTTCATCTGTAAAATCAAATGATAGTATGTTCCAGTATGCACCTTGTTGATGCCTAAATGAGATTTACCATGAGTAAGATAATGCATATAAAGTGTGTAGACTTCATTATAACCTCCTGGATTGTTTCAAATTTTTCTTAAAATGTTAAACCTCAAGAAAATAGGAACTCTGTGTGTGTGTGTGTGTGTGTGTGTGTGTGTGTGTGTGTGTATACGTGGATGAATTGTGCCTGTTACATAGCCAACACCATATCAATGATTATTGGATGATGAAAGATAGTTTGTTCATCTTACAATCCCTATTTTCATCTTAACATAAATTCTATTTACATTTGTAGTTCTTTCCATAATAAGAGAAAAATAGTAATTTGGGATATTTTACTTTTGACACTCAAAACCACTAAGGGAAGGAATTTATCTTTCAGGATCTCTATGTTCCCTGTAAACTTAAATAGACTATTACCTTTCAAGTCTTTATAATTTTTTGTTGTTGCTTTTTTACTCTTTTGAATAAGTTAGCTTTTAAAACCAGTATTTGTTATGTTAAGGAAACTCAGGGAGACTTCCAAAATGTATTTATTTCCTCTGTAGGATGTGGAATATTAAGCTCTTTGGGCAGAGTGTTTAGCCATGCACAACTGTGACTGAAAACTCCAGAAGATGCTGTTGAGTAGAGGATGCCCTCCACGTTCTTCTTTGGTTGGTGCAGGCTTTAGAGTAACTGCCTTGCTGCTTAAGGCCAAGTGTTCTTTGCCTCATCCTCAACACTTTTTTCTTACCTCTGTCTGATTTTTGTTGGTGGTGTTTTGGTGTTTTGTTTGAAGTGAAAAATGCTGCTGCGGTACATATTTTACTATATTGATATTTTATTGAAGATCTTCATCCCCACATAAGAAATATATCAGTAGCATGTGAATACTAAGCTAACAGCAAAGGCCAAGGAAATTGTCATTTCCTAAGAAAAGTTCATATAAAGTAATTATTCAAGAGGCTCAGCATGTTACCTGAAGGGAGAAAAATGGAATATCTTATAGTGAGTTTTATATCTACTTGACAGAGAAATCAAGATTAGTAAGCAGCTTCTAATATACTACTCCCCATGCATATCATATAACAAAAGCAAATTATATTGATAGGAGAAATAACAAAATGTGATCTGTTTGTTATTTCATTAAAAAACAATTACTAATGTAAAACTCTATTTTATTTCTCTCTTGCCTTCTCACTTTAATCATGAAGTCAAGGTCATGGATCATGTTTGAATTATTTCAACTATCATGATTACTTTTTCAATTGCTTTCTAAATTGAATCTCTGGCTTAGTCTATCCATCCCAGGTGATTTTTGTTTGTTTACAGTAATTACAGCATATTTATAGTGTTATACTTCCATACTCTGGAACGTGCAATAACTACTTTGGAAATGCTAAAAGCCCAACAAGAAATTAGGAAGAGCTGTAATTAAGGGATTCTATTTTTAAAAATCTAGCTCAGCTAGTCCCTGAGCACACTGTTTATCCAAACAGTTCAGCCCTAAAGGTAATGAGTGGCAGACATATTTTCTCCATCACAGGGACTGCTGCATAGGACTAGAGAGGGCATGCCAGCCAGGGTAAGCAAAACTCTAATGGAGGACATCCTTATCCCCTTTCTCCATTGTTAAATCCCATACCCTAAAAACGTAACCTGAGGTTGGTTGTAACTGTGACACTAGAGAAGCAGGTAGAACATAATAGTACTTTTGAGGAAGATTCAAGAACAAAGGGCAGCTTGGAGCCTCTTCTTTTTGATTTCCTATGAAATCACTATTCCTTTGTCAGCTCCAGTCTTTGTTCCTAGAGGTTTGTGTCTGCTACCTTCAGCTAACTAAAACTGGAGTATCAGCTCACTGTTGACAAGAACTGCTTTTCCACAATTCTGGTAAAAATAATAATTTTAAAGAAAGTCCTCTTGGGGAGAGTTATTTGCTCTCCCACTGACACTTTATGGTAGCCAAAAAATCTTCCTCCAACTCCATATTTGGAGTAAGGTTTACCAAGACATTTGTGGCGCGCCCGACCCGACCCGCAGGAACAAACGCGACCACACGAGGATTCTTCTCAGATCACACTTTATCGGAGCACTTCTTGGTTGAGGGAGAGCTGAAGGTGAGGGGCCCCAAGCAGAAAAAGGCAGCTGCTTATAAAGGCTATAAGGCAACGGGGCTAAATCTCATTGGCTTAAGCAGCATCGCCACAGCGGTGGAGCCA
>LOEQ01000179.1:239174-257962 GCA_001685075.1 Bramus lutescens | reverse complement strand
AGAAAGAGGAAGTTCGCCATCTTGTAATGGCGTTCTGCGGGCGGCTGCCCACAGACATTAGTCAAGGATCTGAGTGGTTGGAAACCAGCCTGACAGGAGAGTGTTTCCATCGTGTTCTTGGATGTAAAGACTATAGACAGGAGCTTTATATTCTAGAACCAGCCATTAAAGCTCACCTTCCCATGATTCCACAGGAGAGGGCTATCAGGGTTATAATGCAGAGATGACAACTGTAGTTATTTCAGGACTCTGGGCAGCCAGGAACCAACAAGCAGCCTTACTTACAACACATGCATGTGTGTGTATGTGTGTGTGTGTGTGTGTGTGTGTGTGCGTGCGTGCGTGTGTGTGTGTAGAAAATGGTACATGCATGCTATTACAAGCATGTAAATGTCAAATAGACTGCTCTTTGGAGTCAGTTTTCTTATTCTACCTTTTAAGTCTTGAGGATTGATCTCAGCTTACTAGGCCTAGTGGCAAATACCTTTATCCAGTGAGCCATCTCTTTTTTGCTAACTAGAGAATTATACTGGTTAACAGGATCACTTTGCCTCATACATGGCACTGCTATTATCCAGGTATGAGATCCCCCCCAACACATGTGTGTGTGTGTGTGTGTGTGTGTGTGTGTGTGTGTGTGTCTCTAACCTGTCTCTTGTCCCAACCTTCCACAAGCTGGTCCTTCTTATTCAGCCAGCTTTTCTGTTCAGACTCCCTCAGGAATTCGCTCCTCCAACCATGCTAGTCTCTCTCAGTCCCCAAGCTTTGCCTACATTTTTTCTTTTATGGGAAATAGCTCTATTCCTATAATCATGCAGACCTCACCCATCCTCCAGATCCCAGTTCAAATTTACCCTGTTGCTTACATTGTCTTTGTCCATGTTTCCATCCGTTCTGAAGCTGACTCCTGGTTGCAGTAAGGTTATTAGCATCAGTCCCAAAAGAAGAGGCTCCTTCATAAATAACAGGACTTATAAAAGTACTGTGGATGCTGATGGGTGGGTTTGTGCATCTGTCTCTTTTCTAACATGCAGATCTTTCTATTTTGCTGATTTCAAGTGATTCTGGAAGAGAGCAATGGAGGGAGGAAGATGGGGAAGGGGGAGAGAGAATGGGGGATATTCTTACAGAGACTAGTGCTCAGTTCTTCACTGATTTCTTCCTGCTACCTGTGCTTCTTTACATTGTAAGGGGTAATTGATAGGCCACCCATAACATGTCATGATATGAAGGATGTAACAAATAGTTCTTGATTACTTCATTTTAGTTTTTGTATTTTCCTTTGAAAGGTGAAAAAAAGTCAGTAAAAAAGCCATTTGGGCTTACAGGACACATGAGGTACAGACTTTGCTCAGCATCAGTGATCTCTTGGCCAAAATGCTTACATATACGTGATTGATAACTTATGTCATATATTTTCCAAGTTTTATTAAAACTTTATGTTTGTTTTTGTATGTATGGGGGAGTAGCCCCAAGTGCATGACATGCATGTGGAGCTCAGAGGATAACTTGTAGAACTTCACTCTTTCCTTCTACCCTTTGGGTTCTAGGACTCAAACTCAGATCATCCAACTGAGCCATCTCACTGTCTCATTCTCCAAGGTCTTAATGAGTAAAGAAGCTTATGTAATTACTTCTATGAGTTCTGAATTCTAAAGGAATCTAATATTTTTCTAATTCTCCAAGATCTGATTTTCTTTTCTTTTTTGTCTAAGCCAATTATAAATCATGTTCGGCTCTTCAGCCTGATGAGGGGGCTTTTCTTTGGCTAAACTACACATACCTTCATCTTTTAAAAAGTGAAACTTTTTGAAGCCCACTTCTTATATTTGAAGTGGGTCATCACATGGTTAGGGACATCAAATTAGATTCATTTGCTGGATCTTCTCATTAGAAAAGGTTTCCAAACGTTCAGTCCTATATACATGTATATTTGATGAGAGATTTGACTTCTGACTGCCTCTCAGCCTATTCTTTTGACACGTCCACTCTCCTTTTCCCTTCTTCCCATCACCATGGCACTCAGGTCCCTTGAATCCCATTCTAGTTCATACACATGCTGTTTCACTGACCTGAAGGTCTTTGCTAGCACTTTTCTTCAGCTCTTGTTCAGCCTACAAATACTATTGATAGTTTAAGGACTCAGTTCAGTTGTAAATCCCACTTTCTTACCACTCCCCAACTGTCTGCCCCAGTACAATTAAGTATTCTTTTTCCATACCTCTGCTAGTTTTTAGATACACTTACTTGTGCGTCCAAAGGACAGGTAGGTATCCTGTCTCTTTAGACTTTGTGCTACACACAGAAAAGATAGTTTTTTATTTAATAAATTAAGTAAATGTCCTTCTTATGCTCTCCAGAACAGCTTTTACCTAGTGGTCACCAGTAATAGTTTCAGTAATCCTGATGTATCTTCATATTTCAAAACACAAAACCATTAAAATAGGACTGACAGGCTGACAGACCACTCTTAGAACTTCCTGAAGGAATACCTGTTTATTTACACAGTGATTTGATAGTTTAAAACTGAAGTTTAAGATCTACCTGTATGCCACAGATTCCCTTTCTAATACCCCCTCTTCTCTAGCACAAATAGCTCCCATCCTAAAAGTGTCACTACTGACTACCATTGTCTGATCCTGAGCTTCTCACCATGGAGTCAGATGGTAAACACTCTTCTGTAACTGCACGTTTCCATTCAGCATTTTGTCTATGTGTTCATCCATGGGACTGCTCAAGTGGACTGCTAAGCTGGTTTTTTTTTTAGGTCTGTGTCTTGCCTTGCTCTCCTTGAATGTACTATAGTTTTACTTTTCATTCCTCTTTGAAGGAATTTTGGTCATTTCCTATTTTTGCTGTGAATATAAGATTTTTTTATTGAGAATCAACCTCCAGAGTGCATCTCCAATGACCTACTTGCAATCTTCCTTCCTCAGTGAGGTGGGGATGGCATAGACTGTGGTTAAGAAGTATTTACTGAGCACCTTTCGTGTGCCAGGCCCTATATATTTATCTCTCTTACGGAATCTTATCGACCACTGGAAAAGCAATTAAAAGCATGAGAATATTATAGGAAACAAATATAACATGTTTTAGTGCTTATAACAGGAGATGGCATAGCATGGACTTAGTCTTCCAGCAGGGAGGATGTTCTTGCTGAGATTGGAAAGATAAGGAATTGTTTGCCAGGTAAAGGCGACAGAGCATTGTAGACAATGAGACCATGAAATAGTCATGAGGAATTGAAAGGAATCTGACATAGCTGATCCTTAGAGATCTAAAGAAGGAGGGTAAAAGAATAGGGTGGAGATGAAGACTAGAAGCCATGTTGTGAAGGGCCTTAGGACTTATCTGAAGAACATGGGCCTAATCCACTAACCAGTTTCAAGGAGGTGAGAGACATGATCAAATAAAACTTTTCTATTTTGTTTAACTTCACTTTGTAAAGGGTAGGCATCTTGTTTTATTAATTTTATTTATTTATTTATTAAATTTACATCCCTATCATAGTTTCTCCTTCCTCATTTTCTTCCATTCCCTCCATTCCCTCACTACCACCCCACCCCCAGTCCACTCCTCCTCTGCCTCATTCAGAAAGGGGTTGACTCCCATGGATGTCAACAAAGCATGGCATATCAATCTGAGGTAGGACAAAGCTCCTCCCCTAAACTAAGACTGAGCGAAGCCACCAAGTATGAAGAATAGGTTCCTGAAAGCCAGACAAAGCATTAGGAATAGGCCCTGCTTCCATCACTAGGAGTCCCACAAATAGACCAAGCTACACAATTGTCACACATATGTAGATGGCCCAGGTCAGTTCCATGCAGGCTCCCTAACTGTCGGTCCAGAGTCTGTGAACTCTTTTGAGCCCAGGTTAGTTGATTCTGTGGGTTCACTTGTGATGACCTTGACCCACCTGCCTCATACAATTCCTCCTTCCCCTCTTTAACAATGCTTGGCTGTGGATCTCTGCATCTGTTTCCATCAGTCACTGGATGGAGGCTCTCTGGCCAGTTCAGGCTACCTGTCCACCTTTGCTAGGAGTCTTAGCTGGGGTCATCCTTGTAGATTCATGGGAGTTTTTCCCTTTGCACCAGGTTTCTACCTAACCCTAAAGTATACATTTTCATCAAGATATCTCTTGAGTTCATTGATATTAAGAGCAAGTGATTGCTAATTCCTATTATTTGGAGGGGGTGTGTCTGCGTGTTTCCTTTCTTTGGATTTTGCTGGTGCGAGATTATATAATGCCTGTGTTTTTATGGGTGCAGCTAACTTCCTTGGGTTGGAGTTTTCCTTCTAGTACCTCCTGTAGGACTGGATTTGTGAATAAATACTGTTTAAATTTCATTTTGTCATGAAATATCTTGTTTTCTCCATCTATGGCAATTGACATTTTGATGGGTATAGTAGTCTGGGCTGGCATACATTGTCTCTTAGTGTCTGCATGACATCTGTCCAAGCTCTTCTGGCTTTTAGAGTCTCCATTGAGAAGTCTCATGTAATTCTTATAAGTTTGCCTTATATGTTACTTGGCCTTTTTTCCTTAGAACCTTTAATATTCTTTCTTTGTTCTGCATATTTAGTGTTTTGATTATTATGTGACACCTGCAGACTTTCTCTTCTGACCCAATCTGGTATTCTGTAAGCTTCTTGTACCTTTATAGGCAAGACCTTCTTTAGGCTAGGAAAGATTTCTTTTATGATTTTGTTGGTTATATTTTCTTTGCCTTTGAGTTGGGATTCTTCTCTTTCTTATATTCCTACTATTCTTATGTATATTTTCATGGTGTCCCAGATTTCCTGAATGTTTTATGTTAGGAATCTTTTATAGTTAACATTTTTCTTTAACTGATGACTCTGTTTCCTCTACTATATCTTCAGTGACTGCAATTCTCTCTTCCATCTCTTGTATTCTATTGTTGATACTTACATATGTATTTCCTGTTTGCTTCCCCAGATTTTCTATTTCCAGAATTCCCTCAGTTTGTATTTTCTTTATTGTTTCTTTTTCAGGTTTTAAACCATTTCCTTTACCTGTTTGAATGGGGTTTTTTCTTAGATTTCTTGGCATTCTTTAAGGGATTTGTTGATTTCTTCTTTTTTTTGTCTTTTACTCCATTTCTTTTAGGGAATTTTTCATTTCCTCATAAGGGCCTATATCATCTTCATAAAGTTATTTTAAGGTAATTTTTTAATACTTGAGCTGCATTGGAATGTTCAGGTCTTGCTGTCGTAGGATCACTTGGTTCCTTTCTGTTATTGAATGTGTTCTTACGCTAGCATTTAGGCATCTGGATTTGGGATGGTTACAGGTCTAGGTATTGATTCCTGCATTTGTCTTTGTTGGATGGATGTTTGTTCCTTTGCTTTCTGTTTCCTTTCTTGTCTTCTGGCCTGAGTGGCCAAGGGTTCCTCTGATAACTGGCAGTCTTCAGGTGCAGTAAGGTGTCTCTGCTGGGGTTTGCTCGTCCTTGGATGCCTGTGTCTAGCCTGGCCTCCTGTAAAGCCTAAGTCTTCTTCTGAGGTTGAGGACCAGAATATGGAGCCCATTGAAGGGGGTGCTCTTCTTCTGACTGTTGCGGGCTGAACCTGCATCTGTGTAGCCCACTGATCTCCTGGCTGATGGTGTGGGCTGTACCTGTGCCTGTGGGGTCTGCCAGAGTTACAGGAAAGGGCTGGCCATGGAGAGGATGATGAGGTAGGTGGGACTGGGCAGCAGAGTGGGCCTTGGGGGAGCGGAATCTAGTGGGTGGTGGTGGTCCAGCTAGAAGGCTGGTTACTCGCCTGCTTGAAGGCAGACATCTGTAAGTGCAAAGAATGTCAGTGTTTTTATTCATGCAGTGGCTATGCGTTCCACATATTTCAGCACCTAGAAGATCCTTTCCTTCACTCTCAGAATCTACCTCCTTGAAGGGAAGCCACTATTCTAACTGATCTCATCAATGATTACTCTTGTCTGTGAGTATGTGTGTGTATGGTTTTGTTTTTGCCTACCCCCAGACCCCGGAATGTACTATGTATTACTTCACTGAATACAATTTATAGATAACCTACGGTCTGTGAGCTATTATATAGCCCAGTGTTAGTGATATAAAAAAATGGTCCTTAGCATTATTTAAAAAAGAAAAAATTACAGCCAAGTGACGTGAGACAGCCAAGTGAGCCAGTGGTTACCGGAGGCCATTTAGACATTGGGCTGAAATTGTTTATCCAAGGAGTTTTCATGGCACAGAAGAGGACAGTTAAAGTGGGTAACACGTGCTCATGTGTCAAGAAAGGGATTCACGATGTAGACAGATAGATCTAGGGATTTAAAGGCACAGAGTCAGGGGTTAGCAGGATGCAAGCATGGGGATGGATGATGGGTATTCTAGTGTGGTTTAGCAAGGAATGTGCAGGCTCACTGGAACCGGAGAGAAACTAAGCAGGTTTGTAGAAAGGAAATGAGTGGATAGGAAAAAGAACCCTTAAATTCTCCCTCTGTGTGTTCAAACATGTTATAGGACCTCCCTGTAAGCAAACACTATAACCAAAGAGCTGGAAAAGTCATTCTAAAACTGAGTTCTACAAATACATTTCAGCAGCTGTAAAGGGGTGGGCTATGGCAAATGTTTTTGTGTTGAGTTTTTTTTTAAGTCCATTAATTAGAATAAGATTGCATACTGTAGTCATCCCCTGAAGATTCATAGTACCATTAGTATTGTGAAGGCTTTCAAACTTCCCAGGAAAGAAACAACTTCAGTTTTCTTTATTTAACCATTTTCCAAAGCATTTAAGCATGAATCCAATTTTTTATAAGAGCAATATCAGTATCATTTTATGGAGCCCAGTTTTAACAACAGTGATCTGGGTCTCAAGGGTAAGAAAAACCAATGATCTCCATTCATAAGCTTTATTTATTTATTTATTTATTTATTTATTTATTTATTTATTTATTTATCTGTGCAATGATGATGATCAATTCTGGGACTACCCACATACTGGCAAGCATTCCACCATTGAGTTACACCTTAACACTATGTAATCTTTTTTCCAATGCATAACCAAGTTGCTGGTTCTTATATACACATTTCCATTTTGGAGTGCTCTTGCATCCCTGTAATAAACTTCAATTGTTTATTTTTCATTGAATTAGCTGTCTGGGATTTTTTTCTTCTTTTTTTTGTCATGTTCAGACTTTATTACCTGCTAATAAGTTGTAAGAAATGTGAACTTAGCTGTTCCTACACAAATACAAATCATTTCAAATGTGTTTAATAGGAATTATAATGAATAAAATCACTTTTACTTATTATGAAGTCCTTATGCTCACAGTGGCAAACTTCTAAATTAATAAATAATGAGCCAGTAAATCAATGGTGATGCTAAAGAAATAAAATAAATAAAAACAGGGTTGACCTTGTTGAGATTTAATGTTTCCAGCATTTATCTGTCAGAGCCAGTGATTTGGAAATTGTTGTGGACCTTTTTTCCCATAAAAATCCCCATCATTGTGCAAAGTGCAGTTCCGCTTTCCTTGAGGAGAATGCAGTGATTGATTATCCAGAGTGCTGTGGTGACAAGGTAAACCAGCCAAAGAGCTGGGAAATTGTATAGAATCATAGAGCATCACATAGGTGCCATGTCAAGCACAGCCATTGGAATTAAATTGTGCCTTTCTAGTTAGTCTGTGCCAGTACTTCCTGCTCACCCCCAAAACCTCGACCACCAGAGACTGTTCAGTCTACCTTTCTCCTCCAAACTCTGTCAGTTCCATTCTTATTACCCCAAAGCACTGCAATAGGTGCAGAGCAAACCTCCCTCACCCAAAGAGATTGCAAAATACAGGGGCCTGTTTCCCACATGCCTTGCCTATGTGACCGTCAGTGAGAAGTTTTTATATTTCCTACATGAGCACTCTTTTATTAGTTCTGAAGATCCTGGCATGTGATGAGCAAGTGGAAGGATGGGAGATGAACAAAAAGAAAGGGGCATGTTGGTCACTTTTAAGAAGCTGATAATCTAGTTGGGGACACCTACAATAGCTTGAGAACAGCTATACACTAATTCAGCCAGTGTCAAAGCACCAATACACAGATTGAATACATTAGTCTTGTGGACCAATAAAGGCGCAATCAAATTATCCTTGTTATTAGTGGACTAAATTGAGTCATAATAAAGGAAGGGGCTATCCAAGCTACCCCAGAGCTGATTATCAATCGTGTAATTGAGGATAGAACCAGGCCTTCTCTTAATGGCCAAAGCAATCTCCCCATGTTCATCTTCCAATGCTTTAGAATTGAAGCAGGCTCTGTGAAGATTGCTGAGCTCCTCTGCTTTATTAATTGCTGTCCACATTTTGTAGGATATCCTGTGTTCTGAATTGGGATGAGGATTTTAGATGCTTAACGTGGGGACATGTAGCTGGGCAGAATCAATTCCTGTCAGTCACACACAAATACAGAGGAATGGGATTATAGATCAGGGTGAAGCTGCAGTGCTTTAATCTCAAAATCAATACAGAAAAGGAAGTTGAACTTGTGAGGATTCTATAGAGACTGTAATTTGGTTCCCTATGAGGTTAGCCTTACATAATATAATGCTCCTTTCTTCTTTCCTTCTAATTATTTCAGTAGGCGTGGGGAGGGGAGAGGAAGGCATAGTAGGCAGAAGCCTATACCACCAAATCATCACAAATAAGCACACAACTGTAACTCATAATCCAGGCTAATCCTCCATTGTATATACTTTTATCTTTTCTTTTTATTTTGGGGAAACATTATCTAAAACCCTGACCCCATTGTGTATCTTTAAGCATAGTAAAATGCCCTTGATTCCTTGCTAGGTCACAGTGAGAGTGGAAAAATATTTTTTAATATTTCCTTTATGACTAAGTCTGCTATAGCATGAGTAATTTTATTTAAATAAATATATAACATATTCTTTATTGACCAAAGGATTCCAGACTGCTAAGCATGTGATTAATATTTACCTCAGTATAAATCTGCTCTTTTTGCAAGAGACATGAAATAATGGTTTAAACAACTCAGTCTTTTTTAACCAAAGATTCAGTTTATTGAATGTTCCTTTCTTTTTTTTTCAGAATGAACACTAATCTGCTGCATAATGCCATAGCATTAAGATGGTCTTATTATTTTTCTCTTTGGAAGTTCTTTGATTCAGTTTTAAAGTCTTTGTCTATGTGGGTCCTTCTCAATGGTACTGACAATTGTGCCCTTATCTGGCTCCTGACTTTCCTCAAAAACCCACAAGTTAAAGTCTTACTCTCTGAGAAGAGCGATTGGAAGGCTGTTGATGCTCTAGAGTGGAGTATAGCGGGTAGTCCTCAGGCCTCTAGGGGTGTGTCCATGGAGGGGACTGCAGAGTCCAACACCGTTCTCTTCTCTTAGGCTCCAGCCATGGCTTGAACAGTTTATTTCACCATGTGTTTTCACCATGGTGTGCTACCTCACCAAAGGGCAAAACAATACAGCCAGTAAGTTATGGATTGAAACCTCCAAACTGAACCAAATAGCCTTTCTCATGGGAAGCTGGTTATCCCATTTGATTGTTATAGTAACAGGAATAAATGTGAAACACAGTAAACTTGTGAAAAAATAATGGGCTGTGGACAGAATTCAGGGCCAGTGTTAGATCAGAATGGGATAGAAAAGTGAGCAGAGCCTGGAGCCCTTGTTGTTTGTTTGTTTGTTTGTTTCATCTTTCTCAGCCTATTTACTGCTGTTTTCCCGGACAGCAATTATAGGGGTACTGAAAAGGTTAAACTAACTAAAGCAGGCGGAGTGCCTAGTATTGTGCCCTATACTTGTAAAAACCCTGTAAATGTTCATGATAATCATGATTATTATATGACTTTTAAGTGATCCAAGACATGTTTCAAACACCCTGCAAACTGTAAGCTATAACCCAAATGTTACCCATTGTTCTTAGTGCAACGATAGTTTCTAAACTTAGAACTAATAATGGAAGCCTTTTTCTCTGAGCTGCCTGTAGTGGGCCTTTACTCTCTAAGTAGAGCCCTGGGGCTGATAAATAAGGTTTCCATTGACTATAAATGCTCCTTCTTAAAACCCACAGAGATTCCAGTAGTGGCGGCCGATGTCTGCATTCCCAGCCCTTGGAAAATGATGCCAATAGGATCAAGAATTTAAGCCATTCTGGGCTATATCATGAGTTCAAGGCCTACCTGAGCTACCTAGGAAAACACAGTCCCCAAAATGCAAGGAGGCCAGGTGGTGGCGCCCTCCTTTAATCCCAGCACTTGGGAGGCAGAGGCCAGTGGATCTCTGTGAGTTCAAGGCCAGCCTGGTCTATAAGAGTGAGTTCCTGGGCAGCTTGGGCAACACAGAGAAACCCTGTTTTGAAGACAAAAGCAAAACAAATAAGCCATTAAGGAATAGAAATTAACTTAGGGATAAAGTGCAAAGTCCTGGTTTTCACCCCTTAATATAATTTTTAAAAATAAAATCAGATATAGAGACATCTAGTAGATTCCGTGAAGTTTATAAAGTCTTATGAAATCCCTATCCTGTGCAAAACTGGGAACAGACCTTTCAGGTCTTTGAAAGGCTAGCATCATATGAGATGTTTATTTGTTGTTGATTTTAATTCATATTTTTAAGTGCCACATCCTACAAGAAACTCAAGTGTCTTGAACACTCATGTACTTTCCGTTGTTCTTGCTTGTCCTGTACATTGTTCTAAACAGAAATGTCACAAGTTTCTGTGTCCTCTCTTTTTTGTTCATTTCCAGAGCACAATCATTGTGGAAAAGACCGTGCAAGACCTCATGAACCTGATGCATGACTTGAGTGCGTATTCAGATCAGTTCCTCAACATGGTGTGTGTGAAGCTCCAGGAGTACAAGGACACCTGCTCCTCAGCCTACAGGTACAGCTGGGGGCGGGTGTGGCTCAGTATGGGGCCTGCTCCTCAGCCTACAGGTACAGTTGGGGCACCCCACCGAGTCACACCTCGGACGAAGAGTCGGACGTGGTACAGCTGGAGGGGGGGGACCCTCGCTCAGTGTGGAGCCTGCTCCTCAGCCTACAGGTACAACTCAGGGGAACCCTGGCTCAGTGTGGAGCCTGCTCCTCAGCCTACAGGTACAGCTCAGGGGAACCCTGGCTCAGTGTGGAGCCTGCTCCTCAGCCTACAGGTACAGCTCACGGTGAGGCTGACTCAGTGAAGCCTGGTGGAGCTGGCAGCACTGCCTTCCTTGCCTCCTTCCCTGCTTTTGTCAAAGGCCCTGGCAAGAAGAAGCACCACAGAGACAGTCTCTTGGGTCCTCGCACAGTCACACAGACAAAGGGAATGAATGGAACACATGGGCAGAGACAATTAAGATGGTTACAGTGGCTCAGCTCAAGGTTCAGCCCTGATTTTTGTAGAGACCTATAACTTCAAGAGTGACTTCCGCAAGGATTAGTCCACTCGGTGAGTGAAAAGGTCCTGATAATAGAGTAATTGAAAACTCCTAATATTCTAGTATATAAAGTATTTTTCATTCTTACAAATACCTTCCTACTGACATTGATCTGAAGCCCTCCTACTGTCAGAAAAGGACAATTAGATCTGTTTTCAGCCTCAGTTGAAGAGAAAGAAACAGTTTATAAATTGAAACCAGTTCCTTAGACCTCAGATTTCTTTTCTTGGGGTTTATCAAATTATTTGGTGCTCATGGAAAGATCATAGCATTTCACATAGAGAACTAATAATAGGAACAAATTATGGCCTGGTTGACAAGACTTTAAACAATTACAGAAAAAGAGAATGTACAATAAAATACTAAATTATATGTGATGTATAATTAAGGATAGAGAAAGGGGCAGGCCTCCCATGGACTTGCACAAAGCATGGCACATCAAATTGAGGCAGGACCAAGCTCCTCCCCTTAAATCGAGGTGGGGCCAGGCAATCCAACATGGGGAACAGGTTCCCAAAAGTCAGCTAAGCACGGGGGAGAGGTCCCACTCCCACTGTTAGAAGCCTTACTAAGGGACCAAGCTACACAATTGTCACACACATGCAGAGGGCCTAGGTCAGTCCCATGCAGACTTCCTAACTGTTGGTTCAGCGTCCGTGAGTTCTCGGGAGCTCAGGTCAGTTGTCTCTGCGTGTTTCTCCATCATGACCTCCCTAGCTGATACAATCCCTCCCCCCTTTCTTCAGCAAGATTCGTAGAGCTCAGTGCAGTGGTTGTCTGTGGATTTCTGCCTCTGCTTCCATCATGGAGGAGGAGCAGCAGTAGAGGAGGGATGGCAAACTGGTTGCTATGTAAAATAAATGAAAAAATATTATTTAAGTAAAAAATTTTTTAAATCTAAAAAAGAACAAAAAATAATTAAGAATAGAGAGGGACAGTCTAGTGCATGATCAGAATCTGTGTGAAAACACAGAAAAGGTGATTATAGACAGATGACATTCATGGAAGTGGCAGGAATCAGAACAGCATTGCAGTACAGGAGAGGGCACTAGCGTAATGCCCTTGCTTTTGGAGGGGACACAGTAAGGGTCGCACAAGTGCAAAGCAGTAGGAGATAGTGTTACCCAGGAAGAGGGACACAAACCAACAGAGGGTCTGAGAAGACAAGATCTGATGTTCCGAGAGTTGTTCTATGTGGGTCAGGAAGCAAAGTTAAAAATCAGTAATCTGAAGGAGTGATAGAATATACATGAATGCAAACCTCCCTCATTCCAGCAGGAACTATTATTTCTCCATCGTTGTAAAGCTCAATTGAATTTTAGAAAACCCTAATCCCATTGAGTTGTGCTCCCAACAGTATTTACTTTCTGTATTCATCAAACTGTAAACATATTAGATTAAAATCATACACTCGTAATATTTTTTATATTCAGTTAGATACTAAATAATTATAATGGTAATTCAAAAATATTAAATTCATCATCCTTGTGTTAACAGATAATGTAAATTCCTATTTTTAAAACAAGTTCCTACAAATTCTCTTTGCCAAAAATTGCAACCTAATAAGTAAATGTTTCAAGCTAAAAATGTACTCCATTACAATAAAACTTAGTGAAGAAATAAAATACAACTGATATTCAAAGAAAAGAGAAAGGGTCCATAAAAGAGCGTTTATCATATATTATAAATATACAGTGGAAGAATTCAAATCCCTGTGAGATTGATATTCCATTAAGTACATTTTTCATTTTTACTTGAAAAGTAGTAATTGGATCTACTTAGGAGACAATGAGCTGTTTCATTGTTTAAATAGATAGTGATTAAATCAGTCATTACCTAGGCGATACGTCTATCACCTTATAGCTTTTTAAATGTGGGAGATGTAAACATTTAAAATCTACTGAGGAATTTTGTTTTGTTTTAGTTTGGTTTGGTTTTGGTTTTTAAGACAGGGTTTCTCTGTGTAGTCTGTCTGTCCTAGAACTCTGGCATCAAACTCAGAGATCTGCCTGCTTCTGTGTCCAGACTGCTGGCATTACAGGCACAAGCAATCACACCTGGTTAATTTTTAAATATGTGTTATACTTAATGGAGCTTGGATCCTTGACCCAACACCCTCTTTTCCTACCCCTCACGCAGCTCAAGTAACCACTTGTTTTACTCTCTACTTCTCAGGATTTGAATTGTAAAGATTCTGCACCAGAAAGAAAACATGTGATATTTCTGTTCTTAGCCTTTGGAAACATTTAAAATAGTGATTTTATTTTACAAATGTGTTTATGATATGTCAAAAGTCCTGAGTTTTTTAAGTATTTAAATTCATATCCAAAACAACTATATGTCAGCTTTAATATGCGTAGAGGCGAGTATAGTTTTTACAAATTATTTTAGTGGGTATACAAATTGCTCAATCCACCGACCTAACATATTTGTTTGAAATTGGAACTTCTGACCCATCCTGTGGATGTTCTATTTTCATGTATTTTAAAATAAATTTCAAAATGGTTATACCAATATGTCACCTACCAAATTAGAATATAAAAATTTTTAAACACTGAAACTTCAATCGTATGTAGTGAAGACATTTTAAAGTTAGACTTTAATAGCACTGATTTATTTTATGTTTATATGGAACCACCATTAAATGTAAATTTTTTGAAATATGCATATATCTGATTATGGGCACCAACTAATTTCTCACCAATAATAATCTTGATGGGTATTTCTTATAATTAAACTATAAAAAATAACCTTTATTAAAATAATTGGCTCTTGATTCTAAATTCTACTGCTAGGCGTTGTTAAGTGTTGCTTTAATTGTTTTGACAGAAAAATTTTAAGTTTCTAGAGCTTGGCACCTTATTCATCATTTCCTCTCAAGGTGTAAAGTGCTTGGAAGCCATTGTGCATTAGTCAGGTTTGTGTTACTATAATGAAATAATTTCGACAATTAAACTATGTAGTGAATGGCTCCCTTCTGGCAGTTCCAGTCCAAGATAATGTGTTCTCATTCGTTGCTGTGAGCCTCTAAAAACTGATTTTATATCAAAGCAGAAATGCCCGATGAAGCCAACAACTTGCATCATGAACCAAGCAGAGAAACATCCAGAGACCAGGGTCCCACAATTTTTTTGAGAATACATACTCCAAGTCCACTCCTTTTTACTAGAGTGAAATCATTTTTATTCCTTATGTATGAAAATCTTGCCCATTTGTAAAAATGGTTATTGTTGTGAATTGCGGGTTTTGTTGTTTTTGTTTTTGTTTGTTTGTTTTAATGTTTTCTCCCTTGGTCTGGCCATCATCCCAGTCATCCTCCAACCATTGACGTAGCCCATCTTAGAAAGGACCGCCCCCAGCCTAGACTGCTTATTCAGATGTGCTCTGCATAATAGAACAGCACCATCGTGTGCCTCCTTTAGGAGCCATAGCTAAACCCAGTTCTTCTTGTATCCTGCCATGGCATTGGCTAGAGCTTCCCTGAGCATCCACCAAGACACCCTCCTCCCCCATGTGTGTATAAAGAGTTAACCAGTCACAGATTCTACCTTTAAGGAGCCTTGCAGTCTAGGGAAATGAGAGGAAGGGAAGTATGTGACAAAGAAACAGACTGTATACCCGCTGTGTCACGTTGTGAGAGGAGATAGTCAGTCCAACAGAGAAGGGCCATGCCATAGGCGCAGGAGAGGATTAGAGAAGGACGTGGTCTGGAGTGATGAGGAATGAGGGTGATTGAGACCGAGAAGCTGAAGAAGGCTAGGATGGAACTGCAGCCACATTCAGGAGGTTAGGAGGTGTAGAAAAGGAAGAACAAGCGAACGAGTGTGGGTGACGTCGGGAGCTCTGGAACTCCTGCTTTAGAGTTAGGCACGAAGGAGCCAGTGAAGGTGCAAGGGGAGGACCGGGTGCAGAGAGATGCTCTGTGGAGGCTTGTCCACTTTTGTGTTTAGACGGATTGAAGAGAGAGACAGAAGAGCTGTAGGAGAGTGCTTGTTAGAAACCAGGTGAGGAAAATAGAGAGAAAGGGACAGTCCTGGAGGCAGAAGAGGCACCATTTGTGATTCCAGACCACTGATTGGCTAGAGAGAGTAGAGGGAGGGCTTAGGGTAAACAAGGGTAAAAGCATCTCTCTCTTTACAATTTGTGGTAACTTTTAAACATAGATTCCAGACCTCACATCAACCATTGAGTGTAGTGTTATTTTTAACTCCTCATCTGGGTCTATTGAGATATTTTTGAATCCTCATTCTGTCATCAAAAATTCTGAGCTATTGCTCTAAGCTCCATGCCTCCCTTCAGTTTAGTTTCTTAAGAGGAAAACGTTCAACAAAACTGCTTAAGTTGAAAATTTAGGGGTGCCTCTTGGGCCATCCTTGCCAGGTGCACATGTATGTGTTATACAGTGTTTCTAGCTAGAACCCAACTTTGGCTCTGAAGCAAGCCATACAGCCAATGTGAAAGCCAGCTTTTTACCTACTCATCATGTGACCGTGGACAGCTGCACAGCCTCTTTGCCCTCACTTCCGTTCCCTAAAGGAACTGGTGTTCCAGAAGTGCCAGTCTTTGACACATGATTTTAGGCAATGAAATGTCATCCAAATTACTTGGCTGTGATTTTGGTGGCGGTGGGGGCTGTTTTGGTGGTACCTCCCTTTACCACTGCTCCTGGCCTCCCATTCATGGCCTCTGCTGCTCTTCCAGAAGCATTTTCCTTGTGGGTGCTTCTTGCGCTGACATTTTACATTTATAAATCTCCGTCCACACCTTGAATGACACATCGGGTTCGTAGCCACGAGCTCAAGATCCTCCTGCTTCCACCTCAGAAGTGCTAGGATTGTAGCCTAAACCTCATTCATTTATTCATTTGTTTGTTTTACAGCCAGGCCACAGTTTCCCCTCCCTCCTCTCCTCCCCGTCCCTACCATCTACTCCCCTTCATTTCTACTCAGAAAAGGGCAGGCCTACCATAGATAGCAACAAAACATGTCATATCAAGTTGCGGTAAGACTAGGCACCTGCCTTGTATTGAGGCTGGGAAAGGTGACCCAGTGTGAGGAAAAGGGTCCCAAAAGCCAGTAAAAAAGTTGAAGACACCCACTGCCCGCTATTAAGAGTCTCACAAGAAGACCAAGGCACGTGACTATAACATATATGCAGAGTGCCTAGGTCAGTCCCATGCAGGCTTCCTGGTTATCAATTCAGTTTCTGTGAGACCCAGTTAGTTGCTGGATGAAGCCTCTTCATGACAGTTGGGTTAGGCACCAATATGGTCACAGAAGACAGTCAACTCAGGCTACATAGCCACTATTGCTAGGACTCTTAGCTGGGTTTATCCTTATAGATTTCTGGGAGATTCTCTTGTGCCAGGTTTTTACCTAATCCCCAAATGCCCCCCTTTCCAGTAGTCTCTTCCGGAACTCTGCCCCTCTTCTCATCCCCCAACCTGATCATTCATGTTCCCCTTCGCAGCTGCCCTCCGTTCATTCACTAAATCTCTTCTATTTCCCCTTCCCAGGGAGACCTAGGTGCCCCGCCACCATGAACTCTCCTTCTTCTCCTGGCATTTCTGGGTCTGTAGATTGCAGCATGATTATCTTCTATATCTTCTATTTTAAAGCTAATATCTACTTATGAATGAGTACATACTATGTTTGTCTTTCTCAGTCTTGTTTACCTAACTCAGGATAATTTTTCTAGTTCTATCCACTTGCCTTCCTATTCCTAGTACCCCATTAAAAAAAACAGCTGAGTAATATCCCATAGTGTAAAGTGTAAATGTGCCACCTTTTTTTTTTTAACCATTCCTCAGTTGAGGAACATCTAGATTGTTTCCAGGTTCTAAACCTAAACATCTTGATGCAGCTCTCCGGTCAGCATCTTCCCAAGACAGTGGGTGCAAACCCAATGTGGATAGCATTCTGCATGTTGCCACAATCCTCCCATCTTTTGCTTTTAAATTCTGAATAAATTTCCATTGGGGAGGAAAATATTGCAGATCTAGGGACAACTAGACAGTTGGTCATATAATGAGGAGGTAAAAATCTGCTCCTGAACCAAAGCTGGCTCCTGGCTAGAAACACTGTATAACACATACATGTTCACCAGGCAAGGAAGGCCCAAGAGGCAATTTAAGCTGTTTGGTTGAATGGTTTCCTATAGAAAACTGAATTTGAAGTTTCTAGTAGACATTCACATGGACACATGGCGGTGGTAGTAGATAGGTATCTAGTCTAGTATGAATAGTGTTTGGAGCTCTGGTACTTGGTAAAACCTCCTTGGGATGAGTATGCTAGCTGTGGCACAGATGATAAAGTGTGGGCCTAAGAAGTTTGCAAAATGAGGAGTAACTGTCAGAGCAGGCAGAGAAGCAACAACCATTGAGACAGGAAAATCAGAAGAATGTAATGTGGGAGCCAAGAACAAGCAAAGGGAGGAGCCAGATGCTGCTGTTAGGTCTAATCAGAGCATGGACAGGGTAGTGTCTTTCCCAAGGTGGGTCTCTGGTGACCATCGCAAGAGCTGTTCCTATAGGGCATTAGGGTGCAAATCAGAATGGCATAGGTGAGAAAGGAAAATATAGGAGTAGAAGTTATAAATATAGGCTAGGCATTTATTTATAATTAGTGCTACTACAGAGGGGAACAGCAATATGGTAGTAGCTAGAGAACTGAGGTCACATGGAAGTTTGTTATATTTGGTGTCATTTACAAAGAGGAATACATGCATATCTCTATTTGAAAAGCATTTGGTAGAGAGAGACAGGGAGACTAGGAACTTGTGTTGGGGACAGGTAACTAAGGGTGGGATCTCTTATGCAGGTAGAGTGGTTGGTTTTAGACAGAAATGACTAATTGACTAATAAGAATAGTTTCATTCACTTTGAACTCTTATGGATAGGAATTCAATTATTTATCTGTATTTTTATTTCCAAGGAAAGCTGTTTTACCATCTATTGTTTATTACATGTATTAATTGTGCAGGGTAGTATGCACATGTGCACATACCGTGATACTCACATCAAGCTCAGAGGACAGCTTATGGGAGTCAGTTATTTCCTTCCACTATGTGGGTGCCCATGCTGGAACTCAGGCACACTGGCTAGTTTTGTGTCAATTTGACACAAGCTAAAGTCATGTGAAAGGAAGAAATCTCAATTAAAAAATATTGGGAGCCAGGCATGATGGTGTACACCTTTAGTCCCAGCACTCAGGAGGCAGAGATAGGTGGATCTCTGTGAGTTCTAGGCCAGCCTGTTCTACAAAACAAGTTCCAGGACAGCTAGGGCTGTTACACAGAGAAACCCTGTTTTAGGGGAGAGAGAGAGAGAGAGAGAGAGAGAGAGAGAGAGAGAGAGAGAGAG
>LOEQ01000179.1:220945-239161 GCA_001685075.1 Bramus lutescens | reverse complement strand
AGAGAGAGAGAGAGAGAGAGAGAGAGACTCCATAAGATCTGGGCTTGTAGGGCATTTTCTTAATTAGTGATTGATGGGGGAAGGCCCATCCAATTAAGGGTGGTGCCATTCCTGAGCTGGTGGTCCTGGATTCTATAAGAAAGCAGGCTGAGCAAAACATGAGAAGTAAGCCAGTAAGAAGGACCCCTCCATGGCCTCAGCTTTAGTTCCTGCCTCCAGGTTCCTGCCCTGCTAGAGTTTCTGTCCTGGCTTCCTTTGATGATGGACTACAATGTGGAAGTATAAGTCAAATAAACCCTTTCCACCCTAACTTACTTTTTGGTCATGGTGTTTCATCACAATAGAAACCCTAACTAAGACATCACATTATTAGGCTTGGCAGCAAACATTTTACCTATTGAACCCATGTTCTGTTTCTTTCAGAACACAGCCTTTGCTTTAGGTTCTTGACCTATGGTACTTCTAAAAATGATCTTGATTCTTTTGTCTAAGAGACTGAACCACTTTGGAAACACACACACACAAAATACACAGTTAGTGTCTCCAGAATGATGTCCACTTCTTGCTTCCAACTATCATATTACTGCACACAAGATTGTCTAGGGGTGATGTACAGGGCTGCTGAATTATGGGTCTAACTTGAATTCATCTATGGGTTGGGAAGAGCAAATCAGTAAAGCTTTGATAGCAAATAAGTAGAAACCCATCTTTCTGCTTGTTTTATAGCAATTCATGGTCATGTGTGAACATTCTCCACACACAACCCCATGGTGTATGTTTCTGTGACTTAATCAGGTTTTTCAAATTTAGGGAAAAATGTGTTTTCTTCTTGTGTGACTCTGAAGATGCAAAGAGTCCTTACTTCCTCTCTTCCAGTCTGTTGCCCTCCCCCAGATTGGCACCTGCTGAGGAGTAATTAGGGCAGTCCTAATTTGGACAACCAAGTCCTGATTACAGTGAGAGGAAAAACAGGAAATGTTCTAGTTTTGCTGCCAGCAAATGACTGACTTAAATAGAAAGCCATGTACAATTCAAATGATCCAAAATGATATAACACTAGGAAGGGAAAGAGGGAGAAAGCAGGGAAGCTGCAATCTGACTTTCTCCCACATGAGTCTCAGCAGATCTCTTACAGAAGCTGTCACATCCTCAAGCTCACAATGCCCTCTGCTGAGAATTAGTTTGTCTTCTGAGTCTACCAGGAGAGCCTGAGCAGAGCTGTAAGTTTAAAGATCTGAGGAAAGGTCAGGGCATCTCGCCTGGGTGAGCATAACGCTCTGGAGAGAAAGACTGCTCTGGAATGATGTCATGGTACATGCTTGGGATACAGATGTTCCCTGAAAGGGGAATGAGGAATAGAGGTGTTTTGCTTAATTAGTCATACCCGCTGGAGCTTCAAGGAAACTCAGTTGTGAGGTCTGAAATGTACCATTTTCCCAATCAGGCAGTCTGTCTATTACTCTGTCACCTCCAAGCATGTCTCCCCATGCCTGTCCTCTTTGCCCTGAAATTCTCAACCAGCAGTTCCATCTGTCCCCAAAGAGTCATTTAATGCTTGAAAGTCACAATTTTCTAAAGTTCCTTTTCATTTTAATTTAGTATCACTTCATTAATATTTGCCAGGGGCTGGTAGAGCGTATGCGCATCTACCACATCTTTGGACCTGGTATAGAATACAAGCAAACCTCCGCTATACACTTAGAAACTCCATTAATATCAGAGACAGCATACTGTTGGGGGTTATAACCAGTTTGGAGCTCACCTTTCAGCCATGCACTATGTCTTCCTAAAGGAACTGGAATTTATGCTTAAGTGTGAAGACATACTTGCAAGTTGAGCATGAGGCTCAGTGGAATTGCTGTAGAGTACTTGATTGCACTAAAAGGGCTCTGGATTTGATTTCAGAGTAGCAAGGGGGCACACTTGATAAACTGTGATGGCAAGAAACGGGTCTAACTCAGGTCCGATGCTTTGTTGATCCTGTGGCATGTTTGTTGGATAAATGAAGAAGCTTCTGCTGAGGCTGACTGTGAATGTCTTGCAGTGAAGCAGAAGGGATAAATGGATGCATTGGAGGAAGTGAGGAAATAGAAACAAGGGCAGAATGTGTGGATAGGTAGGAAAGGGAAGTTTTGAAATTTTCCTATTTGGAGTCAAACAGAACTAAATGACTGGTATGGGGTGAGGTAGACGACATGAGTGGAGCTATGGAAGGTCGCATTGTGTTGACTAGCAGAAACTGGACACTCATGGATGCCTTCAGACTCAGGAAATACTTTTCAGTATCCCTGTATAACCAGAAGCACCTTTCATGAATGACCAAGAGCACAATTGAGCTTGTCTTGAACATTTGCCAAACATGAGAGAAATCAAAGTCATGAGCCAGAGGAACCCTCTCAGAGGTCCACCTGGCTCTAACTCTCCTCTCCCTAGGAGGACTGTTTTTCTCCCACCTTCTTGGTTCACTCAGCATTGGCATTGGTGTTTTAATTACTTTTCGGTTGCTGTGATAAAATATCATAATGAAAACAGCTTCTAAAAGACAGCATTTAAATGTGCGTACAGTTCCAAAGCATTAGTATCCATGATAGCCAGAACAAAGGCATGATAGTAGCAGCAGCTGGCATCTCACACCTCAACACAAGCAGTCGGGAGAGAAGGCACACTGAGAATGGCATGCCTCTTTTAAAACCTCATAGGCCACCCCATGTGATACACCTCCTTCAACAAGGCCATACCTCCTAATCCTTACCAAACAGTTCCGTCAACTGGAGACCAAGTATTCAAACAAATGAACCTATGGGGAGCATCATCATTTAAAAACACCACACATCATTTTATTACATATAAAATATATACAAATGAATGTTAGAAAATATGTCGTATTTACTTCATTAGCATGAGTCAGATAAGCTTTTTCCCATAGTTGGTCCACTGAGCATTAGGTCTTGGCAATTGTACTTTTAGAAGTGATCACCATGTGTGTTACTGGCTAGAAATCAGTATCTGAATTCTCGGCTTCTAGAAGGATGTTACTGTGGCTTTTCGCACATAATTATCTCTAGAACTTAGCACAGCACACCTCCATATCCCAGACACTCATGGTTGTTGATCAGATGAACCCCTTCACTTTACTTTCCATGCTGCTCTCATGGCCCCAAACAGTTGTTACAGGTGTTGCTCCCTAACCATGTGTCCTACAAGTTTGGTAGGAAGCAGTAATCCTCATTTCTCCTGCCTAGTTCGCCTGCCATGATTAGATAGAAGCCTACTGCAGTAACCTTGATGCCCAGTAATAAGAACCTTGACTGAGTGGAAATACTCAGTAAAGTGCATAGTCACAGTGCAGAGGACTTTATAAGTCATTAGCTTATCTAGTCACTCACAGGGATTCCATTAAATTGGATTCTCCTTACTTTACCATGAAAAAACAGAGGTTCAGAAAGGTTAATAATGTGGCAAAGGGCACAGAGTGTGGAAGGCATAGTGTGTGCATTAGAAGCTAGCTTTCTGACTTTAAAGCCCAAATAAGAATCAAGGGAACTAAAGTAATGAGAAACCTAGACATGTTTCAGGAGGCTTAGAGAAACTACACAGTAATAAGGAGGAGCCATGGGCCTACCTTAGCTCTACCCCAACAGTCACTGACCAAGGGCAGACTCTCTAACCTCCGTGCCCAGGTGTTTCATCTACCAAATAACTAGCCTGCCACCCAGGATTGTTGTATCATGAATAAACATGCCTGAAGAGATGACTCAGTGGACAGAAGTGCTTGATATTCTGGCATAAAGACTTGCATGAGGACCCAACACCCAAGTAAGAAGTCAGGCGTGGCCACACATGCATCTGAGGGGGCAGAGAGAGGAAGAGCTCTGGGTCCTGCTATTGGCCTAGATCCAGGTTCAATAAGAATCCTTGTCTCTGAGGAATATAAGGGAGAATGAGAGAGCAAGCCTCCATGAGTGTACATAACAGTCAGCCTCACAAGCAAAAATGAGCATATACCACACTAAACACCTCCCACAACATACAACACACATAGATTCCACACCCACATAAGCATATATAGACATACATGCCTACATAAATAATATACACACATATGTGCATACATACAAACATACCACACTCACACATGCAGAGACATGCGTTCATTTACATATAAAACACATATGTGTAAACATACATGTCATGCTCATACATATGACACATGCATACACACAGGTAGTCATGCACAAAACACACACATGCATGGATACATACATACATGCCACACTCATACATGTATAGTATAGACACATACCACACACAGGCATATATACACATACATCCACATACCATACCATACCATACTCATATACATACATGCATGTACACACTAGAAAAAGCTTTAACACATGTAAAGAACTTATAACAGTGCCTAGACTGTGACAACTACTAGGTTAGAACATTTGCTTATTGCTGCATTCATTGATAGCATTGTTAATATTTGCTGATGTCACAGAAAACATACTTTTATGCTTTCTGTTGTGTCCATAGTGTTTATACTGCAAATATATCATTCCATTATTCAATCTGTTACTTTATTTATTTATTCAGCAATTATTGAGGCCCTAATACCAAAGACGGGCAGGAACATTGTATGAGAAGAAAACCGCAGGCCAACCTGTTTAACAAACAGATAAAAAATTTCTCAGCAAAGTACTAGCACATCAAATTCAGCAGCACATTAAGAGGATCATTCCCTGTGGTTGAGTGGGATTCATCCCTGGAATGCAGACACATCAGCATCCATAATTCAATAATGTGATGCATGACACTAGCAGGATGGAGGACAGAAGCTGTGTGATCACCTCTTTAGATGCAAAGCAACATTTGACAAAACTCAGTGGTCTTTCTTGAGGAAATTACAACAAATGTGCTTTGGATGAAAATCACCTTAGCACAGTTAAAGCTGTACACAGCAAATCCAGTTAACATGATACACAGTGGGGAAAATGCAGATCTCCTCAGAGATCTGGGCAGGACAAGATGCTGGGCAGAAAGTGGAAGGGAGAGAGGGAAGAAAGGAAGGAAAGGAAAAGAAGTAGAAAAATTATTGCTTTTTTGGCATGATCTGTGACACTGATAGATGATAAAATCTAAAGCTTCTGCCAATACAAACAACTAGGACTAATTAAAAATACAGTAAGATTGCAGAGAACAGAAGTCAGACCACTTCCATATACTGAGAGTAAGCCTAATGAAAGTAAACCAGGAGGACAGTTCATTTACAAAGACTACAACGAATACTTAGGAATAAATGTAACCAAGGAGATGAAAAAGCTGTGAACTGAACACTATAAATGTGATAGTGTGAATCTAAGAAACGGAAAAAGGCACAAAACTGTAGTGATAATCCATGTTTGTGGAAAGATTCATATTGTGAAAATAGTAAAATGTCCGTACTACCAAAAGTAATGTTCAGATTCAACATAATGCCTTTTGAAATTCCAGTGTGTCTGTGTGTGTGTGGGCATGCTCATGAATTGTTCCTTAGTATATGCAAATGAGGATGTAGATTCATGCATCCATGCTCATGCATAGAACAGGATATCTGTATCTTTATTTTTCTCTGCCTCTTGCCTGGAGACAGGGTCTCTCACCTGAAGCATGCCATTTTGGCTAGCCTGGCAAGCAGCCAAGTTCTTAGAACCCACCTATTTCAGTCCCCCTATCTTGGGGGTCTGCAGATCCATGCATAGTTATATTTTATGTGAGTGCTGGGGGCTCAGGATTAGGCCCTCGTGTTGTTTGCAGAACAAGCGTCTTACCCACTAAGCCATCTCCTCAGTCCCTACTATATATTTTTATAGAAATATTTTAAAACATCAAATTCATGTGGAACCACAAAAGTAAAACCCAAAACAGCCAAGACAGTCATGAGCTAGAAGAACAAAACTGGCAACATCACACTACCTGATTTCAATCTATGCTACAAAGTGATGGTAATTAAAATACCACAGTGCCGGCATAGAACCTGACTCACTGACCAGAGGAGTAGAATTGAGAACCCAGAAATGCACTCCTGCATGTACAGCTAATTGAGTTTTGACAGAAGTGCCAAGAATTCATATTGGGAGGATGCGACTGTCTTCAGCTGCAGTGTGGGGGAAAATATACACAGGAGAGGAGGTGCAGTATCTCACATCATGTACAAACGTGAAGTGCAGGTAGTTAGGCCTTCACCTGAGACCCCAAACCACAAAGAGAATACATAGTACAGCTCCATGGCATTGTTTTTAGCTTTACCTCCAATATACAGAAAATGAAAGCAGAAAAAAGATAAATGGGAATACATTTCTCAAGGTCTGCATACTGAAATAAAGGAGTGAGGAAACAGCCTACAATTGTAGTTAGTAGATAGTCATGTAGGAAATTTAGCTCCATACAAACAAACACAACAACTAATTCCATTAACAGTGGATGAAGAGTGTGAGGATATAGCTTGAGTGCATAATTAAGGTTACTTAAGGCCCTGGATTTGAATCCTACACCACTAATAACAAAACAAAACTAAAGGTAAAAACTACTAAAGAGGCTTGAATAGGAATTTTTCCAAAGAAGGTGTATACATGGCCAACAGATATGTTTAGAAAAACTGGACATCACTAATTATTTAATAAGTGCAAATTTTAAAATAACAGAATATCTCCACACAGCTGTCACTAAGGCTGTTACCAAAATGATGAAAATGAATCACTAGTGGGGGTGTCGAGAAAACCTACCACCCTGAGAGTGTAACTTAGTGTTGACATTGCAGAAAAAATTAAAACGAGTTTCCTCAAAAAAACTGCAAATAAAATCATATCTAGAGATAGCACTTCTGGGTGTTTACTCCCCAAATTAAAGTTAGCATGCCAAAAAGATGTCTGCAGTCCCTTGTTCACTGAAACACTGTTTACATAGCCAAATTATGGAATAAACCCAAGTGTCCATCAACATGAATGGATAAAGAAAATGTGGTTCATATCCACGTAGGGTTTCTTTTAAGAAAAATTGTCATTTATGACAACACAGATGAAATAGGAAAAAGAATTACTGTGCCATGTACAATAAGAAAGACACAAAGACATTTCCTTGTGTCTGTGGGAAGAGGGTGGAGTGGTGGTTACCAGATGGTTGGAGCGGGAAAAGCTGGAGTAATGGTAAATGACACAAAGCCTTGATGAGATGGAAAAGTAAGGCATCCCCCATCTTTGTTTAAATGTGTTGTGCATTGTGGGGAATCTAATAAATAATTACAACTCAGAGTCATTAAGACTAAGTTTGAAATGTCCTCAAGAAAATGATTTTTCTTAATGGTGGATATGTTAGTTTGCTTCATGTATCACTTTGTACTCTATGAATGTAATGTATACAATTACATACAATTATAATTTGTCAGTTTATAACATAAAATAATTAGATATGCAATGGTTTACTGAGGGCCAAACTTAGAGAAATGAATCTGTTAGGCCCGTTCTTGCGATCATGGCTTTTCCATGCTAATGGAAGGAGACAGATAATGATCAAGTGACCGAGAAGAAAAGTGGGCTCCGGTAATAAGAATTCTCTGACTGCGAAAACAAGTTTTCTAAGTCAGGAACAGGAAGACCTCCCTGAGGCTGTGATGCTTGCACTCTGCTGGGAAGGATGGGAAGGAAGGCTGTGGCGAGGGGGGAAAACATTCCAGGCAGAGACAGACACCTGTGTGACAGGATGGGCAGGAGTCAGCCAGCAGTCAGTTCCCAGTCTTCTCTGACTGTACAGCAGAATGGTGTGAGCACTTTTCTTCCCAGTCCAGGCCCAGCTTCTGACTGTGAGCCTGATAGATATATTTAAATATTTTTCACATATTTCAATATATAGCCAGGTTTAAGAGCCCTTGATAAAGGATCTTAAAACCAGAGATTTGGATTTTATCCTGTTCAATGAGAGGACATGGGAAGTTTCAAAGGTGGTTACCTGGTCTGTCTTTCTATAAACATCTGAAGGCTATTCAAACATAGAATGTATTTAAATATGAACATTGACAGTTGAAGCACATTTCACATTAATTTTTGCTCCACTGCCTATGCTACAGTGTAATTCTTAAAAAGTCAGTCAGAAAAAGTCAGTCAGTTATGAACAGTATCATACAAACTTACCTCTTTGAAGACTGTTATTAAATTATCTCCAAGAGTTACCTTCTGCAAACACTCAAGCCCTAGCCCCCCTTCACGAGAGTCCTCTTAACTGTTTCCATGGACTGGATGTAATGTCACCCCATACTTCTTAGGTTGTGTCTCCTGGGAAGAAGTAGGCACCCTGTATCGGTTATATTTATGTTAACTTGACGCAAGCTAGAGTTATCAGAGTACAGCCTCAATCAAGAAAATGCTCCCGTAAGATCCAGCTGTAAGCTAGCCCGTAGGGCATTTTCTTAATTAGTGAATGATGTAGGAGGAACCAGCCCTTTGTGGGTGAGGCCACCCCTAGGCTGGTGGTCTTGGGTTCAATAAGAAAGACTGAACAAATCCTGGGAAGTAAGACAAGTAAACAGCACTCCTCTGTGGCCTCAGCATCAGCTCAAGCCTGGTTCTTGCTCTGCTTGAGTTCCTGTCCACATGGCTTTTGATGATGGACTGTGATGTGGAACTGTGAGTGAAATAAACCCTGTCCTCCCCATCTTGCTCTGGTCATGGTGTTTTATCACAGCAGTAGTTACTTTAACTAAGACACCCACCACCCACAGCTCTGGGATGAGCCTGAAGACCTACTGATATTTCTATCTCTTCTTAAGACTATGGTCCAGCCTTATTATGATTACATTTATTGCCATTATTATCTTCCTCCTCCCATTCTCCTTTTCTTCTCCCTCCTCTAGTTTTCTCCTTCTCTTCTTTCAGTTAATTGTATTTTTCTTTGCCACTTTCATGTGCATATGTAGTGCACACTGATAACTTAGCCCCCTACTCTCTTCCATCCCTATCCACTCCCCCACCACAAAAATTTCTTGCTCACGTTCATGTCTGTCTATTTTGTTTGGTGATCAACTGAGCTTAACCAGGCCTGTGTTACCATGGACTTGGAGCTATATCCAGTGGAACCCGGCAGGCTCAATAGTAGATACACAACAGACAACAGTGACTTCCACTCTCACAGAACCTATCAGTAATCGGTATTTTAGAACCGTTGGTTTTCTTCTGCAGCATGATGCTAACTCTTCCTGCATCCCTAACTATCTTTATCATTTGGTTGAGGGGTGTTTGGCTTGATGCATGCTCAAGCATTGCTAGTCTATAAACGGGACTGACACTGCAGCTTCATTTGAACTAACCTTGTCCTTGGTCCATTTGTCTAACTTGGCTTCTAGCTTTTGAAGTGTCTGGAAGATTCAGTCTGGGAAAGTAAGCATCATGCTCTGGCTGTCACAAAACAGTTGAATCCAATTAGCCCCACCTGCCCCTGGTTGTTTACCTAATGAAAGCCCCAGCACCCCAGCTGTGTCTAGGGACTTTGCACACTTGCACTTCCTAATTGTTTCAGTGAGCAAGAAACATGCGTCTGAGACAGTTGACATCAGCAGATGTTTTCTGATGAATCCACTCAGCCATGTCTAGAGGGGAGACTCTTCTCATGGCACCCCATTACCTGTTTGAAGAGACACACCTATTTTCCTCTCCCCTGGGAAGGGCACAAATAGTCATACAGATGGCTCTGTCCATTGCCCGTCAAACTGTGAATTAATTGGTAGATTATGGATCAACCCCATTCCCCTTAACAGAATACTTGTTGGGAATGCTGGAGTCCTTTTTTAAAGCTGTTTAGATATGTCCTGGAATTTTATAGCCCACCTGATTTGCTTCGTTACTAAATGAAAAATTAATAAAGACAGTTTCCATTTAAATGAAAATTTTCCTTTAGGGTAATTATTTCCTACAAGATGTCAGTATTTCAGGTTAGGTATTCAGAATTGCTTTTTTGGCTTTATCTTTATTCCAATATGAATTAATATATTGTCTTTTGAGAGCAGTATATTAACAATTGGACTAATTAAGATTGCTGTTCCTTAATAAAATGATACCAGGTAGTAATATATTATTGAACTTTTAAAAGCAGTGTTTTTTAAATAAATAATCTGGGTACCTTTAACACAATGAATATCTTAGATATTGTTTCTTTTGTTCCATGGAGTGCTAAAATAAAAGATTGTAACAACAACTATCCAAAATGTATAATACCCTCTTACAGGTGTGGATACAATCGCTTCCCTTGGTCAGGCTCAGGATTTAAAAATTGGAAAAGTGAGTCTGGCTTGGGCTTCTAACTCTGCAAAGTAGCATTTCATCTATAATGGGTCTCTAAAGGGAACTGAATTATTCAGCCAAGGTTCCTTATAAGTATGACATTGAAATTTACTTTGCAAATAATTTACTCACATTGCAAAATATTATTCTTTAATTCTGAAAACCATTAAAAGTGACAACCTTTAAATGACCTCTAGGACATAAAAAGACAACTGGTGAGCAGGTGGAATCCACAGGCCAACTTCTTTGTGTAGAATGAAATACTGAGAGATAGGCGATCCATACAAAAGCAAAGGTTTTTGCTTTGTGTCTTTTCCAAGGAGAGAAATCCTTATATGTCGTGGTCAACAAACTCACAGAGTAAGCAAGGTTTTGAAGAGACTTTCCACATAATAGACCACCTAGAAGGAAGTGGAGTGTAGGGCAATGCTTGTCAACAATTGCTCCTTGGTTCGTTTGTTTTCTGTGTGAGGCCTTTGCTTCTGTTGAGTTTTTGGAGGAGACACATATGTTCGTTATTCATGGCTGATCCTTGTGATTTAGAGAGGCATAGAGTAAATCTGTGCTTTGGCCGAAACCACTGACTTAGTGACTGATCTAAGTACGGGGAAAAGAAACCCACTAAAATGGCCTCAGATTAACGAGTTACCTAGACTAGGGCAAGAAGTCTTTTTTATCTCCTGTTCAGTTTTTATACTTTTATGCATATCATGCTAGGTACTAAGAAAACTGACAAGCAGTTAACTACCCTCGAAACACTAGTTTGTGATCCTAGTTTGTTTGTTTGTTTTTTAAAAAAAAAAAAAGCAGCAGTGAGAGGAGAGATATTGATAACCCTGGCATGAGAAATTTAAAGATTCCATCCCTGACACGCTGCCTCCCCTCAGATTCTGATTTTTTTAGTCTTAGATATACCCTGGGCATCCTGGGTTTTTTGTTTGTTTGTTTGTTTGTTTGTTTTGTGTGTTTTGTTGTTGTTGTTGTTTTTTAAGAGCTCCCCTAAGTGATTCTAGTGCACAGCCAAGACCAAAACCTCTACCATAAGGACAGCAGGACACAAAAAGATGCACATAGTAAATGTAAGGATAGAACCAAAGTAACCTTTAATGAGTAAAAACATGCAAACAGGATATGATAGTGTAAAGAAGAGGAGACAGTACCTCCCACTTTGGAACTATCCTTCTGGATAGGATGTATAGCCAGCCTGTGTAGGGGAGTGGCCTGGAATAGTGAGCAGGGACAAAGGAGGTAGCACATAACAGGTAGATGTTCACACACTGCTGTCTGGTTCTGAAGAGGGCACTAGCATTGTATTTTAATTTACAGAGATAACCCTTCTGCCATGATAAGCACAACTAATGATCTCATAACTCTAGGCAAGATGCCAAGTTACTGAGTCATTGCCAAGTTCACATGAGAAATGATTAGAGCTTAAATGCCAATTAATGGCAATGAATCTAGACAGGAAATGACTATTCATAAGATATTAGAGACATGGAATTAACAGGATGTGGTCACTGTTGGCAATTAAGAAGACTATATTCTTGATTGGATTACAGGATGGCTAGAATAGGGAATGCCAGGTGTCTAACAAGAAGAGAGAAGTGGAAATTGCTGAATTCCTTTTAATTCGTCTGCTTTGAAACTAAGCAAACTGTCAACTAAGAATTCTCTAGTTAACCTTTCAAAATGTAGGAACCAGAGTGAGCAGTGATGGAGGAATCACCGTCTGTGCAGAAGACAAGCTTGCCCAAGTGAGGAATGCATTGGCCAGAGTGACTCAGCATGTAAGGAGTGGGCATAGAAAAGGAACTATCACTTTGGCTTCCTAGTAGGTTCTGGTCACACTAATAGAACCAGGAGGGAATGCTGTAAAAAGAATAAACAAATGTAGAAGAGAAAGGGGAAATAAACATTAGAAACTTCAGAACAGTCAAAGAGCCTCAAGATTTAAGACATGCCAATAGGGTAGGTCAACACAGGAATGCTGCTTTGAGAAATCTACAAGATAGATATTTTAAATGGCCACTAAATCAAATATGGATAATGTTGGCTTAAGACTAAATTTTAACTACCTGTCAAAAATGTGGAGAGAATAGATTTAGGAAGCCCTTTTCCTGTTAACATTTACAAAATTATTAAAAATCTTCAGCTTTAGAAGTATTTCTAAATGGCAATCAAACGCAAAAAGAAACTAAGTCTCCATATTTCCTGGATGGAAAAGGAATTAAAAGCCACAGGAACAAGGAAAGACTGATGCTGAGAGGACCACATTGGTATCAGACTACAAGTAGAGGCAAAAAAGAAAAAGATGATACTTCCTGCAACACACAGAGGTGGAAATTTAATCTGTGCAGAAGTTATACAAGGGCAGGGCTCATCCCTGAGTGCAGCCCAGCTGCTCTGGCCAGTCATTTGATGGAAAGCTTTCAAAGAGAGAGAACTTTGGAAGAGAGGGATTCTGGGTCAGGAAGAAAATGGTGTGTGCATTATTTAGAAAACTAACAGAGACTAGGGAATTGTGTCATGGAGAGACGTGAAATATAGGAAGAAAGAGCAAGAATGGCCTGGGATTCCCAAGAGCCTAAGTAGAGGAATAACTAGAAACTAAGGAAGATAAAATATATCTGAATATGCTGCTGAAGACAGAAACTCAAGTGTGTAATATGTGCTCTCTAGTCTCAGATATAAAGGATATAGAGGTGAGCAATGAGGATCTATAAGACAAATGTTTTAAATGGACACTAAGTTAAATATGGAGAGAAAGTGGATCAGAGACACATTTTCATATTACCAAAGAATATTCAGAGCTTGCCTGCAATGGGATGTTAGAAATCTGAGGTGATATCATGCTGTATGATGCTATCATAAGTTTATATCTCTGACCACAGTTTTTATCTGAAAACCGCTGCTTGAGGTGAGCTAGAAAAATCCCAGCCATCACCCATAGTTCTCCTAAGCTGTCTTATTTAAAAAGAACCAGGGCAGTATTGTTGCAATAGGAAACCAAAGGGTCAGGCTGCAACGAGTCAAGGTTTGTGAGCTCACCTTTTCTTGTCTATCATAGTGAATTGTCTGTTGGGTCAAGGCACTTTTCCTATAGGTACATATGCACCATTTATATTTATCTGAAGATGTGTGCTGTATCTCACTATGATTCTTAGCACTGAAAGATATCCTTACCGGTGATGAGAGAAGACTCCAGAGATTGGAGACTTAATCATCATCAGAAGAATATCCAGCTCATGAACATTCCATAAGTAAATGTCACTTCTGTCAGGAAGGACCGCTGAGGAGAATTTTTAGACCCTTAAAATCAGCTATGGTAGCAGAAATGTTGAGTAGAAAGAGAGTCTTTTTAATTAAGTTGAAATTGAACATTTAAGGTGACTTTTCAGAAACGTTCTGGGAAGGTCAGAATTAATAGTGAGCCCATGGGCCCTATTAAAGAACTAGAAGCCTGTCAACTCTAGGTCAGTAGCCAAAGCCCAGTAGAGTTAGCTATAATCAAAGGTTTGCCCTGCCTGACATTTGGGGCACAGGCTTTCTTTATGATAGTAGGTTTGCTTTGAATAGAGGGATGTTTGACCATCATTCAAAAGCTACCTTCAGATAGAACTAATTGGTGCATAAACCAAAAAAGTCAGAGAACAGTCTATTATAACACTTGTGTCACCTTTCAGATACCACTGTTTTGTCATTTAAATAGTATTTTAAAAATATGATTGTCTTACTTTTTATTTTCTAAATATTTCTTGAAAGGTCCAACCCAAACTTTCCATACATTTGTGTTCAACATAAGATATTAATGATTATAAGATGATCAACCAATATTATCAGCTTATGATTATTCAACAAATTGGAAACTGAAACCTGGGGGTGTCATTTCCCAGCAATGTGACAGGTGATGGACTGTGTTAAGAAGAGGTGGCCATACCATCTTTTTATACAGCAAAGCAGAAGAAAACACTCACTGTATATGTATATGTGGCCATTTTCAGGGGCATTGTCCAGTCAGAAGAGAAACTTGTCATCAGTGCATCTTGGGCGAAAGATGACGACATCAGCAGGCTCTTGAAGTCATTGCCAAACTGGACTAACATGGCTCAGCCCAAACAGTTGAGGCCCAAGAGGGAAGAAGAAGAAGACTTCATAAGGTAAATGTCTACTTTCTAAGCTATGTTAGATAGAGGGAAGAAAACCCATGCGTTCAACAAATCCTTTCTCAGATGAAAGGGTGCTGATTCTAAAAATCAAACAGCAGTTGCTTGAACTTGAAAAATCTGTTTTGCTTTCTCATGCAAGTGTACCTTGGGCTCAAATGTCAGCAAGGAGAAGTTGTGAACCCAACCAAAGCATTGCCAAGTTGGGCTAGCACACCTCAGCTTATGTACAGGTACGATACAGTCATTTGTCCATTCATTCATTCTGCAAAGCTCTACAGACTCTGTCCCTTGACAAACTGATGGTAAGATAAAGTTCAACTCAGAGTATGTCAAGCACTGCAAGCATGTTTTGTAATTCCCATGTTCATTCACACATACTGTATTGTCCCTGCTATTTCCATTTGTTTTGACAAAAGTAAGGTCTCTCTTTTAACTTTATCACTCAGCATTTGTCTTTGTGCAATTTATTGACTTAACCCATGGAATCTGATGAAGCTGGACATTTTCCTACGTCTGCCTTGCAACAGTAAACTGTTCTCACTTACGTCATCATTGAGCTGTGTACAGTAGATAAATGATGGCAACAGTGCTTTAGCGTGTTAAACTTAGGTTCATTCTTCTTATCTCCTGTCTATCTAGTGAAAAATAGATGGTACAATAAAATAAAATAACACTTTTACAAAGCAACGACCAAGAGCTGGGAAAGTAAGGCTTATCTGGAATCCCAGCACTCAGGAGATAGAGGCAGGAAGGTCAGGAGTTCCCTTACCTTTCACCACACAGCGATTTCCAACCTGGCCTGGACATATGAGACCCAGAGTCACACACACACACACACACACACACACACACACATGGAAGAAGCAGCAACGACCAAAAATAAAAATAAATAATTTTTAAAAGTAATGACTATGATCTTATTTTCAGTTTCTGATGAAGCAATAGCACATCTCTGTCAGAATGTAGATTGAAACTGTAGACAATGTGGCTTGAATGACAATGTCCCCCATATACTAGGTATTTGAATACTTGGTCCCCAGTTAGTGGCATTGTTTGGGGTTTGGGAGGTACAGCCTAGGAACAGGCTTTAAGAGCTCATAGGCTTGTCTCACTTCCAGTTCATTCTCTCTGTGTTTGCGGTTGAAGATGTGATCTCTAAGCTTCCCATAACTGTCCTCTGCTGCCATGCTTCTCCTGCCATTATGAAGTCTCCCTCTGGAACCATTAAAAGATTTTCTGTATCGCAACAATAGGTTTCCCTACCTATGCATTAAGCCAGATCAAGCTGAAGTTAAAAAGTAAAATAACAGGTTTATTTGAGCAAAGCAACTCCCAGGTGAGTTCTTCAACGCCAGAGGTCAAGGCAGGAGAAGTCAGACACCCAAACTAAAGTAGGTACTTATACAGCCTATAGGCAAGGGATGATGATGTATCCACCACAAGCTAGGTTTGTGCCCAAGTGTCCTCAAAAGCTGAGTGCTTTAGGCCTGGACTTGAGCTTCTGGCAACTTTAGGGAAGGAGCTGCCACAGCCGCCAAGAATGCAGAACTGAGTTTATGGCACCTTTTCTTTGTTGGAGAGTCTCTTAGAGGGCAGGGTTTAGGGAGAGAGATGGGGCTTCCCAGACTCTGCGGGAGTGAGCTAGAGATACCAACAAAACATCCATAACCAAAATAAACTCTTTGCCCATGAGTTGCTTTTGGTCATGGTATTTTACCACAGCAACAGAAAGTGATACAGACAGTATCTTTGCTGTTCATACAGTTAACTCTCCACACCTATATAGTATTTTCACTGACAGTAGGTAAAATTTTCCTGATACTAGCTTACATATAATTACAATTGAAAAGTTGTAGGATATTAAATTTAGCAAGCTTTCTTTTGGCTGTCAGCCAGCTGCCCCCATAAAGACATGGAGACTTACTAGTTATGAGTGCTTGGCCTTATCTTAGGCTTGTCCTACTAGCTCTTGTAACTTAATCTAACCTGTTTCTCTTCATCTGTGTTTTGCCTCGGGGCTTTTTACCTTTCAATATTCCCCAACAGTTAAGTGGAGTGAGATGTGTATGCATGTCTGTTGGACATATGTTAGGACTTGAATTGCTGGGTAATAGCGTGTGCAAGTTTTAAGGGTCCACAATATCAATTTTCTAAAGTATTCCTAAGGAGCCTGAAATATATGACTCAGCCATTAAGAACACAAACTGCTCTTACAGAGGATCCAAGTTTTATCCCCAGCACCCACAACTGCCTGTAACTCCAGTTCCAGAGGATCTGACACCTTTTTTTGGCCTCTTCAGACACCCATACTCGCACAATATCTCCCCCACCTCACACACACACAGAGACGCACACATGCAACTTAAAATAAATTTCTTAAGAAAAAAATCAGAAATAGAGCAGGCATAAAAGTTTGCATTCTTACAGTGGTCTATCAGAGTTCCTGTTGGCCTGTGTGTCATCAGGACTGGGTATCTTCCATGTGTTGATAGCAGCCATTCTAATATGAGCACTAGGTAATTTGATGTCATTTAGTATGCATTTCTCTCATGGCTGATGCTGGGCCATTCTCTGTATTTTTATATATTTATTGGTCTTCATGATTTGCGCACGTGTGTGTGTGTGTGTGTGTGTGTGTGTGTGTGTGTTTCAGATCTGTTGCTTAATTTTAATTATGTTCGAGTGAGGGGCTTTCCTAGTGATTTGTAGGAGTGATCTGTATATCAGGTTGTTACTCCTTTGATACAGAAAACCTTGTTATTGTCTTCTCCAATTTAACAGATTGCCTTTCTGCTCACTCACTCAGTCTTTCACAGAAGAGACTGTCTATAGTAAATGAGCGCAGTTTATTGTTTATTGTATGGATGAAGCATTTTCTAAGAATGATTGCTTATACAAAAGTCACAGAGAAAACTTGGAAACTTTGGTGTAGTGGTTCCCCAGCATCTTAAAAAAAACTTAATTTTCAATTTTAATCTTCTGTAACCTAAACTTTCCTCAACTGAGATTATGTTCATATGACTTTAATAGTAAAATATTCTCATATCTACCAGCACAAGAGATAATGAATGATTCAGTGATTGATTAGCACTCAAGTAGATCTAACCAACTGACCTTAATACAGAAAGCAAGCCCCAAGGTGCTATGCTTTCCCAGAATTACTGTCAAATCATCATTTTACTGTATTCTCAAGTGGTCTGAGTAAGCACATTCCTACCCCTTCTTCTAACTCTGTTCCTTTAACTGTATGTATTAACCTCAGTAGTTGAATTACAAGCAATTTCTGCATGATAATTTCCTTTGTACCCGTATTTCAAATGATCGTGTGTCTTATTGTTCCTCAATTTATTTTCATATAAGAACTTCATTGTAATGTATGCTTGCAAAAGATTGTTAATCAGCTGCATTAGTTATCTTCAGTAGCTCAGTGTAAAAGGAAACAGTTCTATTCCAGAAGAGATGCTGAGGCAGGAATGCAGCTTCTCTCTGACCCTGCCTTGGATTTCAAAGAGCTAGAATTAAGGATCCAGCTTTCTTTACTCTTGTTTTGATCAATCAAACTACTCGTCATATTAAGTTCAAAGGAAAAGCAAATAGTATAAATATTTCCTCATTTTTGGTCTCAGTGAAATATGCCTATATAACTAGATCAAAATATCAAATCTTCCTAATATCCTCCAAAGATCTACCATCAGAGTAAGCCCCATTCCAACTCTACCATTATAGTTTCTTTTTTTTTT
>LOEQ01000179.1:190786-205810 GCA_001685075.1 Bramus lutescens | reverse complement strand
TCATCCTTGTGGATTCCTGGGAATTTCTCTAGTGCCAGGTTTCTTGCTAACCCCTTAATAGCCCCTTCAATCAAGATATCTCTTTCCTTGCTCTCATCTCTGTCCTTTCTCCATCTCAACTATCCTGTTTCCTCAATTTCCCATTCCCCTTCTCTGCTCCTCTTCCCCTTCCACCCTCCCTTCTCCCCCAACCCCCACACTCCCAATTTTGTCAGGTGATTCTATTTTCCCTTTCCAGATGGATCTATCTATGTTTTTCTTAGGGTTCACTTTGTTACTTAGGTTCTCTAGGATCATGAACTATAGGGTCAATATCCTTTGCTTTACAGCTAGTATCCACTTATGAGTGAGTACATATCATATTCATCTTTCTGGGTTCCCTCACTTAGAATGGTTTTTATTTAGTTCCATCCATTTGCATGCAAATTTCAAGATGTCATTGTTTTTTACTGCTGAGTAGTATTCTGTTGTGTGACTGTGCTACATTTTCTTTATCCTTTGTTTGGTTGAGGGGCATCTAGGTTGTTTCCATGTTCTGGCTATTAAAATTCTACTGCTATGAACATTACTTTCTATTTATGGATATTTGGTGAAGTGGTGAAGTTGATTTTAGAAAAACAATTTTGAAAATCAGATTAAAGAACCATCAGTAATATTCTATCCCCATCTTTTTTGACAAGAACAAATTAAGAGGCTGAAGACTGAGTGGTCGTGAAGAGTGGGAGGTGCTAAAACAGTGGTGTCGCCATCACATCTTAAAAGAAACAGTCAGTAGTTTCAGGAATCTAGGCGCGTGGCCTGGCCTCCTATAACTTTCATTAGTTTATACTCCGCCAGATAATACCTCAGTGATTTTTAATAGGTTATAGTAACATGCTTCAGCTTCTTCACCTACGCAACAGATCACCCAATCACCTTGCCAAATAATCTAATTAATTCTCAATAGCATTAATATAGGTATCAGTATTGAATCTTACCTAAATCCAAGTGCCATCTGGGAAAGCCACTTCAGGTCCTTATCTCACAGGGAACTTCATGCAGGCATTGGTTCCCTGGGTTAACGAGGATCTGAGTGCCATACAGGAGATGTTAATATTACCCACAATAATGGCCAGAATCCATTACCTCCACACCACATGATGGCTGAAATGCCAGAGCAGAGCACATGTTAGTAGAACCCAACGAAGCTAGGGCACAACAGGGCAGAGAGAGCCACAGGTACGAGACAGTGAGCTGACACCGCAGGGCAAATGACACTGCTGCTCCTTTCCTGCCGAAGCCTCTGGTTTCACAACCTGGGAATCTGGCACACAGCGAGCAAGGGTTGTGCTCCACATTTCTAAGATAGATCAGAATCACAAAAATGGAAGGAACGAGTAAGAGATCTTAGAAAGCTCTACCCTCTGATACACATTCTTTCTTTTTAATGTGATTCTCTAGATTAGTTCTAAGCATAGCGCCTCCTTCTCACAGGTGTATCACCCTCCCGTTATCAACGCCCTCCCCAGATGGGTGTGTTTGTGTCAGTGAACTGTGTTGGCACATCACAGTTTGCATTAGGGTTTGACCTTGGTGCTGTGTGCTCTTGGACAGATGAGAATAACTTGTATCTACCATTTTGGCATCACATAGAACATTTTCTGTGCTTTGCCTGTTTGTCCCTTTTCCCAAGTCCTATTGATTATAGGACCTTTTTTTTTTTTTGCCCTAGTCCTATATTTTTTTGTCATAATCCTATATTTTCTGGAATTTTAAATATGGAAACTACCAGACTGGTTCCTTTTGCCCACTGATGTGTCCTTACAAGTTCTCCTTTGCCTTTTCTTCACTTATGCCTGAGGTTTGGGAAAATCTCCCCTAAAATTCCAAGTGAAAGGCCCAGCCCCTAGCTTGGTAGAAAGGTGGTGGATACTGTAAAGGTTGGGCCTAATGGGAGGCCTTCAGTTGGTGCGGTGTGCTCTTGAAGGAGGGGGAGGCCCTGCCCTCTTACCCTTCCCACTTGTTCTTGGCTAGGTAAATGCCCATAACAAGCCTCTTATCTTAATGAGTTGATTATCTTAGGGATTTGTAACCGTGAGCAATAGCTGACCAACACAGCTGAGTGGCTCTGTTTTCATAAGCATTATACAATGTTAAATAATACACATTCATCCACTGGAGGACATTTTGGTTGCTTCCCAGTTTTGGTCATTATGGGTAAGGTACTAAAAATATCCATGTATGAGTTTTTGTATGGATATAACATGTTGATTAAACCAGGAGTGTATTATTGGTTTAATAGAGTACTGTTTACTTTAATAGAGTTTGTAAGAAACCACTGAGGTCTTTCCCTGTTGCTGCAACACTTAGGTTTACACCAACAATGACAGTTGTTGCTGTTTCCATACTCTGATGACTGCTTTTGTCAGCTGACACAGCCTAGAATCACCTTAGAGTCTTTTTTTTAGCTTTCTTTTTATTTATTCTTTGTGTCTTTCACATCCTGAATCCCAATCCCATTCATTTGCCCCTCCCTTCATATTTGCCCTCTGCCCTTGAAATATGCTCCCACCAAAATAAAATATAATAAAATTTAAGAGGAAAAATCTCATCATGGAAGCTATAGTGTGACGCAGTGAACCACACAGTAAACCTTTTTATCCATATATCATTACTTGCAAGCGTTCATTGTTCATTGCAAAGAGTCTGCTTCGAGGCCTCTGGTTTTTGCTACACTATCAGTGCTGGGCCCTCACTGGGACTCCTCTTGGATATCCTGTTGTTGCCCTGTGTCATGGAGATCCAGCAGCTGTGGGTCTGCAGGACCAGTCCCTTCACATGCTCCAGCAGATCATAGAAGGGGTGGATGTTGGACCTGGGTAGGTGCAAGGTTGGTCAGCCCTTCCACTCTCTCCTGTCTTTGCCACCAAGGTGAGCTCTCCAGCATTGCCCTGGCTAGTTCACCCCTTGCAGCAATAACCAAGGGGCAGGACTGGTTCTCCACATCTTTCACATCTTCAGGCTTGGCTCTCTCCCATGTACACCTCTAGGGCCAGATCTACAGTGTTGCCTAGGGAAGGTGCAGGGCCTGCTTACCCAGATGAAGGAGGGGGGCATCTCTCCCTTACCCACACCATCATATGGCAGATGAGGGGCAGGGACAGATCTCCCATGTTCATGTTCCTGCAGCCGGTTCACCCCCATCTGTGTCAATAGGGTCATCTCTACTGTGCTGCCCAGACAAGGTGAAGGGCCCACTTTCTGGAGTGCTGGTTAGGGGAGGGGGAGGGTCAGCTCCCTCACCTACCATAGGTGGCAGGAACAAGTGGGGGGACATATTTCTCTCATTCTCTCCACCACATGGCAAATGAGAGTGATGTGGCCAGGTATCCCACTCTCTTACACTCAGGACCAGCTCACCCATATGTCTCCCCACAGGGTCAGGGTTGCCTTGACCCACCCAGTCCCTCATCGTGCTGAGCAGGAGCATGCTCCCTCCTAGGAGCCCGAGGCAGTCCATCCCAGGCCTGCGTGTGGGCCCCTTAGTCCCATTCAGTCCTTCGTGGTGCTGGGCAGGATCTGATACTCATTCTGTTTGTTTGTTTGTTTGTTTTTTCCAGAAAGGATTTCTCTGTGTAACAGTCCTAGCTGTCCTGGCACTAGCTCTTATATACCAGGCTGGCCTCAAACTCACAGAGATCTGCCTGCCTCAGCCTCCCAAGTGCTGGGATTAAAGGCGTGCAACACTACCACCCGGCTGATTCTCATTCTTAGTCATTCTTATCTGATACTCACATCTTAGAAAGCCATGCTTCTACTCAGTACAAAGTAACTATTCATCATATAAAAGCCATTCTTTCCTTTTCCTCTCTGCAGGAGAGACTCAAAGTCCCTTGAGTCATTATATTCATTTCAAGTATGGGATCTTCACAACCCTCTGCCACACCCATAAGGGTGGTTATTATTTAAGAACATAGAATCAAAATCATGGAGTTTAGCAAGGCCATAGGGAGACTGAAACCCTTGTACTTATATTCAACATTAATAAAATAGTAAATGAAATAAAAGCATCAATAATCATGAGTCTGCCTTTGTCTGGATAGCATTGCTTTACCATGCTGTTTCCTGTGAACATGTGAGAAATTCAAGGCAGCCCAATGACAAGCCGTCTTTCCAACTAAACACAGCTGCTGTTGTATCTTCCAGCAGGAGCATTCCTTCCTAGGTACCTCCAGGCTGGCTTAGCCCAAAGCCGAAGTAGAAAGAGCAAAGTTCCATGAGTAATAATACTAATGAGAGAAAGAATCCTTTCTACTTTTCCCGACTCATCTATTCTTGTTATTAAGGGGTACAATGTGATTGGTCTTTGGATCAGGTATTCCAACATGCCAACATTATAAGTAGCTTCCCAACTGGTAAGAGCTGAATTCTGCCCCAACCATCTTGCTGTTCTACCTTGCCAGCTCCATCTGGATAGTTGAGTGTATGGCTGGGGAAGGGAAGGGCAGGAATTTGCAATGTTACACTCTTGGCCAGCAACACTGTTAAACAAGATTCTGTGACTGAATAAGATTCTGAGTAGACCTAACAGGGACTGGTGTAAATCTTTCAGGCAAGGAAGACAACCCCATACCCCAGGTGCCTGTTACATGTGGAGCGGCAGACCAGAAAGGAAGTAGTCTGTCTATCTGTATAGCCACTAGCATAGGTCCTTGCCCTTCCCTGTTCTTACTTCATTTAACACTGTGGGCTTGCACTTGAGGCAACATACCCCAGGATCTTTACCTCCAAGCTGAGCTCAGCAATAGGAAGCAGCAATAGAAGTTTAGGGACGGGCACAGGGAAAGAGACAGAAATGAGTGTGTGTCATGTCTGATACAGCCCAGATCTTCAAATCAATCACTTTTGAAACCACTTATGATGTTTCTTTCATAATTCCTTGTAGCCTGCTGAAAATGCAGATTTTTTCCCCTTCCTTTCAATAGATAACAGAATTATTTAAGTTCTAAATGGAGACAATTTTGTGCATCCTTTGCAAAATTCTTTGAAATGAATTCTTGTCAGATAGACTTTCTTTAAAGATTATAATTGTGTGGTAAAATTAAGTTAAACAGATTTAACACTCTTGGCAAATTTCTCTTAAATGAATCCTTGTCAGATCAAGGTCTTTAAAGATTTTTTTTTAAAGTGTGGTAAAATTTAAACTGAAGAGGCTTACCACACTTCTTCAGTTTCATGGTCTGTGCGAGCTTGTTGGCCAGCTGGCTCTGAAGGGTACCCTTCCCTAGAGATCAGTTCTTTAAACACAGATGTTGTAAGTTTTCCTTTCTGTCTGTGACATCATGTCATCTCTGTGCAGTGAAGAGGGAGGACCTGTTACTACCAAGACCTATTACCCTCACCTTCTCAATATAATTATTCTGTTGCCTGTGGCATTCAAAAGTACATCTCCACTAAAAAACATTTTTAAAAATAGGGAGACGATAAATACTATGAAAATTCAGATCTAGAAAGAGGCAATAATTCTCATCCAGATGTTGGTAGCCATCAGTGTGGTTGTGAAATATTTTCAGGAGCATTGGTTAAGTCTTTAGCAAGCTGGAGGCACAATTCAAGTCCAGCTACAAGCTCACTGCCCTCCTCCTAATTTTGTTCTAGTGTCTGTGATTCCTGTGTCCTCCTGTCTCCTTTCCTGGGATTCCTAGATTATACTTTGTGCCTAGTGTAATAATAGTTTATTTGACCCAACTACCTATCATCATTAAAAAGAAGCCACACCAAACATTTTCTGTGATATGAAGAATTTGCCATTGAATAGTTTCTAATGACTTCACAGTACAGATATGGTATAATTTAATAAATGAGAGTTTAGAAAATAAATCTTCAGTCATCTCCACTAAGGTTATTGTTTAACACATCAAATTCTTCCTCCAGGCTCTTTCACACACACACAAATCCTCAAAGGAATGCTTTTGTATGTGAAATAGTTATAACTGTCAATCAGTTATTCTCCATGCCATGGTTTCTGTGTGTCTTCCAGGTTGTTAGGGGGTGATTATGGATTCCTGTCAAATGATATGTCTTCTATGTATTCAACATGAGGCAGTTTGTATTTTTCTAAGTCTATTGCTCTCCTGTCTGAGGAGGTTAAGCAAATCTCAGTGATGCAGAGGTAAGAGGACCAGCATCCTGTGCTGTAAGCACACAGTCGTGCCTGGGGCTCATAGACCTGCACACATGGATTAGACTTCTGCATAAATACTCATCTTGATTGTCACATTCCACCCAGAGTTAGACCTACATGCATAAAAATGGCTCCAAGCCTGGCTTTCAAAGCTCTTTGCCTCCCTTGTTGATTTTTAACCACCCAGCTCAGAGACATTTTTTGTGTTGTATCTATCAAAGATGATTAAGGGACTGGAAAAGCTGATTTATAAGGACATATTAAGAAAAGTAAATATTTGCAGCCTGGCCCAAGGGAAGATATTATAGATGTTTTCTGGCCTAACATCATGAAGTAGACTTAGGTTTCGCTTTTCCCAGTAACTAGATTTTTAGGGATAACAAAATTCAGAGGAGGTTTTCTGAGTATAACCTCACTTATGCTGATTAGACGATTGTGTCAGTTAAAAATTGCGTTTAACAGCTACTAGCAAAGTAGAAATAACAGTAGCTTAAACAAAGAGGTCTTCATTTTCTGTTCCTCTGACCTGAAGACCAGAAGCAAATTGTCTGAGGGGCTAAAGTGTGGTACCTATGATATTACAGTATGCTTGAAGCATCTTACTTTTAGGCTCCATTGTTTTTAGCTATGACTTCCACTCTCAAGGTCTCAGTTTGAGAAGAATCACTGTAGCTCAGTTGCTATGGCAGCATGCCAGAAATGGAGAAGGCAAAATTAGTTCTTATCTACCATGATCCTCCTACACAACTCTGATTTCATATCACATGGCACTCAGTGTCACATTTACAAGTGGGCAGTGAAATTATTTGTTTCATAATTTTGACATTGGTCATACTTTCAGCCACAATAATATGAAGGGCCTTTTACCAGGTAAGACTAGAATAGTGAGAACTAGATAAGAGACCAGTGATTTCTGTAACAGTAATTCACTTCTGGATTAACTGTAGTACTAAAAGGTTCCATTTGTCATACTACCCCTTGAGACTTAGTTCCCACTGCTCATTCTTACCTGTTTAAGTATATTTATAAATACATACCTTGAGTTGATTGCAAATAACTAGCATTATCGATGCACCTAAGAAAATAATAACTAAAATATTATGATTTCTTTTAGATCCCAGGCATTGTGTTAGGCACTTAAATATTCCTGGACAGAGGATGAGGACAGAGGAAAGACAATACATTGTGTGTTCTTGAGGTTTAAACTGTGGAATGGCCATTGGATTTGTTAATATTCTGCCTTTGTGATTATTGATATTTTCCCAATGAAAAGTTTTCAGAATCAGCTCACCTAATCCTCATTTTATTTCAGAAGAGGTCAGTGCCATTTCCACCAGATGCATCATTCAGGGAAGTCCGACATCTCACCTTCAGCAAGCAGCTGACTAGGGTTTCACACCTGAGTTTTCCAACTCTGAAGCCGGAGCACAATTTTTACACATACGGCTCTTGGAAACTAATTAGATATGTGCCGCTTGGGGAGCCAGTTACCCCAAGCTCTTATGTATCACAGGCAGAGTTTGCCAACACACTCAGATTTCATATGCACAGTTCATGTGCTTTATTGCCCCATAACTACAACTTATCCAAATCAGCCAGTTACCTGTAACTTTCCCTTTTAAGAACATAACCCTCTGTTGAAATGAGGTTAATCATGAGTGATGGCTTAGTGTCAGACATCTTTAACATTTAATTCACAGCAGGGTTTCTGTCATGGCAAACAACACCTCTGGTTCTGGATCTTAAGTGCTTGTATGTCCATTGAAAGTCTTTTTATTGTATTTTATGTTACTACTCACTGTTTACTTAAGCTGAAATTGTGGTTTTGCATTTAAATAGAGCTTCCACATCTGTTCACTAAGATGATTTGAGTTTTGAAAACCTTTAGGACTTAGAAAAGGTTCCAGGCACCTCTCTCAACTTCCTCTGGTGTCAGCTCTACTTATCCACCATGTGTGACATCACTCCTAGTCATCTCTTCTTGTTTTAGCAGTCTCTCCCCTCCCCTTTCTCTCCCTCTCCCCCTCCACACCCTCTTAGAAGAAAAGATTTGTGAAAATAGAGCAGTTCATTTTCCAAAATGTCACCCCTGCCGTGTCTGGGCCTGTGGTCTCCAGAGTTCCTTTATTGCACCGGGTAACTTCCTCACACCCTTAAGAACATTTGAAGACAATGGGCTCTGGGAAACCCAGTGAGTTAAAAGATGCCCGCATTGCACTACTTTGCTTGTTCCTAGATTTTGTGTCATAACATAGATTCATCTTATATTTTATTCGCTTCAGATTCTTTTTAAAATAAGTGAATGAAAGCTGTCCCCAGCCTTTACCAAGCAGTAAGTGAGATGTGACTTTGATTTGTTTTTCAGGGCAGCCTTTGGCAAGGAATCTGAAGTTCTAATTGGAAACCTTGGTGACAAACTTATTCCTCCACAAGACATTCTGCGTGATGTCAGTGACCTCAAAGCCTTGGCCAACATGCACGAAAGCCTGGAATGGCTGGCCGGCAGAACAAAGTCAGCTTTCGCCAACCTATCTACGTCTCAGAGTAAGTGACAAGAAGGGTGACGACTGCTGCGGGATTGCAGGGCCCAACTGAGGCCTTCCATTTGGAACATGAGTGTGTCCTTGTCACTAATGGAGAATGCTCCAGGTTTTCAGAGCCGTGTGGGAATTTTGTTCACACTGCAAGTCTCTCACTTTGAGAATCTTGGGAAGAACTCATCTTCGCTTCCCACTGCGGAGTATGAGAAGCCAAACGGCTCATGTCACATGGCTTCATGATACCCTAGAAACACAACACCCTGTAAGATGGAAATACTGAGTCTCAAGAAAAAAAAATAAAAACAATTCCTTTTGTCTTCTTCCAACAACTTCTCTTAGGGCCTGAGTGTGTGGTTACATTTTTCCTCTAACTAGATAAAAGTTAATAAAAGGTATCTAGAAAGAGAATAATAGCAGTGATTGAAATAGAAAATAGAATTAATAAGGATGACTATTATTCTGGAAAAGAAAGAGAGATAACAGTTAAAGATTTCTAAGAAATTGAAGATTAGGATATAAAACAAAAATGATAATAACCCTTTGATCAAGGACCAATTGGTCAAAGAAAAAATAATTAGAAAACTTTAAGGCACATGCACTTTAATTGCTACAAAATAAACGCTTTTATAAAGATTTATTTATGTATATGTATTTTTCCTGCATTTGTGTATATTTACTGTGTCTGTGCCTAGTACCTGTGGAGGCCAAAAGCTGGTGTGGCGTCCCCTGGGACTGGAGTTATAGGTAGCTATGAGTCCCCATGTAGATGTTGGGAACTGAACCTAGGCCTTCTGCAAGAGCAGTGAGTGCTGAACCATCACTCCAGCCATTAACAAAATGCTCTTTAGAAAGCATTAATTTATCACACATACACCAGTATGCATGATGTGGAGCAGAGGTTGAGGAACAGTGGTGTGGATGAAGGAGAAGGCAAGCTTTGATGTGCAAATGGAGGGATGGAAGCAGAATAAGGAAAAGCAAACTCTTGGCAGGAAGAGAGCAGTGAGATTATCTCTGTCCTATTAGGGCTAGTAGTCAGATGGTCGGTAGGAAGAAACTGCCCATGCTTATTGTGACTGTAAACTTTGGAGTCAGTTATTTATCAGTGCCCTGTGAATGTTATTATTTTTTGGATAACCACAATTGCAGCCTAGAAATGCAAAATGAGTAGATGAAATTTACAGAGATGAATTGTTCCGTGAGACAGAGGCCTATAGCCTTTAAGAACCCTTGGAGGCTCATTGCTTGTACCCTCTAGTGCTGATCATATCCCCATCCATACAACTGTTGCAGAAGTATTATTCAGGGAGGAATTATATCATATGCTTTGAATTTTTTTCTTAAAAGGTATACTTTTCACTTACACTTTTATTTAAAATACTGTTTTATCTAATTATAAAATTATACGTGTTCAGCTTCAGAAATCTGCACAAACAGAAATGTCCCTGTTAGGGGTAGTTTAGGCCTGGTATTACACTGACAGTCTGCATAAAGAGTGATCTATGAAAGGCCACTCCAACTTTACAATCCCTAATCACAGTTCCTTCATAAGCAGCCACTGAAATCATCCCTTTTCTCTCCCAGGCCCACTCTCTTCCTCATCTCTCTAAAAAAGTCAGAGTTAATTTCCTCTTTGCTAACTACAAACAGCTCTGAAAAGGGACCAGGTGTCTCTTTTCCTAGTTTCTTTTGACTCCTATGGATGCAGGCTTATTTCTGAGTGATGCTTAGAAGGGATGTGCTTGTTTGGTGGCATATCTATGTCTAGATATAGATATAGATATTATAGATATATAATATTTTATAATTTATTTTTCATTTTGAGTGTCATACCATGCCAGATGTCTAATCTGTCCATTCTAAAAGGGTTTAACAAGACAAAACAATTTGCAGCTAGCCACTAAGTAATTCAGACAAGCTAAGCTAACTTGACGTCAACTGTTTTCTGAAGGAGAAAGATGCTCTCCGAGATACACTTAACTTGGTAATTGCTCAATTTAGCTGTTGTGTTCATGGCACTGAGAGTACCCAGTGGAGTCAATGTCTAAGTCATGCCTTTAATCATCTCTGTTATTCTGACAAAGATTTCTTCTACTACGCCCATTAGTACTGTGTCTAGTGTGCTCAGTTCCATTTTATGATACAAGTTCCACCCTCTCAGTTCCTTTCAGGGTGATTATTCCACCCAGTGAGTGATTTAACTAACTCATCATTTTCAAAATCAGTTCACAACCCAAGTGAACTGTAATCACTCCTTCTAGTATCTTTGCTAAAACAAAGCACCAAGCAAACCTGACTTATCTTGCGAACAGTCAACCCAGTTCGCCCCTACTTTCCAGGTTCTCGAATTCCCAGAGAGATGCTCATTGATGTTCGTCATTTGAACAAAGAAGAAGATTCTATTATTGGCCTACTTTGATTGTCTCATGTCAGTGTGACTCTACACCCGAGCGTGTCTGAAAAAGGACATCTCTTTATTATTGTTTTGAAAACTAGACCAAAAGATTATATCATCTTAAGTACTTCCAGGTCAAGAGACTAGAAAGCATGAAGATGATGCCCAGCAAGATGAGGGGGACCAGGCTTATTTCTTGTTCCACACCCTGGTAACTCTTTGCTATGGTAAATGCCTTGCTGCATTAAACTCACATTACAACTGTAATGGACTAGAGACAAGTGGCAGAAAGTCATTTTCATATTAAACATCTCTTCAGTCAAGTACAGCAGGATCCTCACCCACCTGAAACATGTCATGGCCTCCTGAGAAAATCATCTGTTGGTGGCAAAGTATGGTTGATCACACATTGTCCAGGAGATCAGAGTGAATGGCATTTCCAAGGGTGATTTTTTTTCTTATTTATTTTAATATTTTCCTAAATGTCACTCTATCTCCTTTACATGCAAAGGGATCTCCTTCCCTTTTCTAGATGCTGCCTGCAGAAAATATTGCTGTTACCTTTGGACTTCGACAGTCCATGGTTGCTGTTCCATCTCCTGAGGGTGTTCTCCCCTCGACTTCGTTGCACGTTTCCCTTAAGATTGTTTTTCAGTTGAAGAACGGAGAGAGAACTAGTCAATAGAGAGAGCTTGCTGCTCTTGCAGAGGACCTGAGTTTGGTTCCCAGCACCCAGATCAGCAGCACACAACTGCCTGCGCCTACAGCTCCAATGGATCCTATGTCCTCTCCTGGCCGCTGTGTTTGTGTGTGTGCTGTGTGTCTGCACAAATGAATGTGGCACGGCATGTGTGTAGAGGTCAGAGGACAGCTTGCAGAAGTCACTCTTCTCTTTCTGTCATGTGAGTTCTGGTGATCTAACTCAAGTTCTCAGGTCTGTTGATGAGCAAACGAGTATTCGCGGTGGACATTTGCACATACCTCCTGCCACTCAGTCCTGCTTCAGCCGGCCTCTGGTAATCACCATTCTTCTCTAAACTTCTCTAAGGTGTTTGAAGAAATATCTATTTGGGTGTGCTGTACACTTTGTTTTCTATTGCCTTTTTTAAAAATTTCATATGCATTGTATCTGTCAACCCTCATTAGCGGTGTAGTTTGTCTCAATTTGTAAGTTGTCTGTTCACTCTATTGACTTTTTGCTTTTCAGAAGCTTTATAGCTTAAGTTTAACACAATCCCAGATGTCTGGTTTTGCCTTGGTTTCCTGTTGAAAGGACTGTCCTTTCTGCAGTATGCTTACCATCTGTGTTGAAAATCAGGTGATTGTAAATGCATGGCTTTATTTCTCAACTCAATATAGATACCTCTGTTTCAGAAAGTAGATACACGGACCTGAAGGTGACTCTGGGGCATGGTCTGCTCAGGCTGCTTTCTCACAGACTCTCTGCATTCTGTCTTGGATTTAGTTCAAATCTCTAGGATTAAGGTTCTATAGCTTCTTTGGTCATAAACTGCATTGTGCTACTTAGGCTAAATCCCTACTTAGGAGGCCATATTTTTCTATTAAGGCTATATTCCTTAGTCCTTTATTCATGGTTATGTTTTATTCAAAAATTCAGTGTTCAAAATTTTCTCTTTAAATGTATCTAAAGGGATGGAAATGTAGCTCATTTAGTAAACTATTTGCCTAGCATGCACAGCACCCAGGTTCAATCCCCAGTACCCCATAAATAGAAATTGTAACACTGGCTTGTAATCCCAAAGTTTAGGAGTTGAAGGCAGGAGGGTCAGAAGTTCAAGGTCCTCTTCCGTTAATTAGTTTTGATCATTTTCTTCTCGTGCCTCAACAAAATTTCTATGCCTTAGGTATGTAGAATTATTACATATCTCTTTTGAAATTCATCTGAGTTGTAATCAATATTAGTGTCACCCTTTATTTTGTGTTACATTTTCTAATTAGAAACTCTATCTTGTTAATGCTATGTAATATATTCTAGATCTATCACTGTGCCACACTGTCTCCACTAGCCTACAGGGTTATTTCAATTAAGTTAAAATGTCATTTTCTCTTTCTGACCACTTCACTTCATCATCAGCTCATTCTATTAAGCATTGCTGCAGCTCGTCCTCCTACCCACTGATGAATGTTTTAACAGTAAGTCCGTATACTCTGCACTTGCAGCATATTCAAAGCTGAATAACTGTTTGAACTGTTCAGCCCTTAAATCACATATGCACCCCGACAGAGATATATGTTATGGGCCCTCTGTTTTCCAAGCTGTTTTTTCTGTTGATGTTTATAGATGCTAAAAGGGACGGGGTAATTGATCACATAATCTCAGTAAACATGGTAGTAAAAACTCGTTGAATATGCCTCCCTAACCTAAATCTACAAAGGTTTCCAATGTATTGACTAGGCTACAACAGCAATAGAGTTTAGCAGACTTATTTCTCATGGGAATCCTCTAGCTGCAAGGGTGCCCACAGGCCTTTCCCCCGTGAACCAGCTTCTTGGCCTCCCAGTTCAGTCCTATAGTGCTAGGATATGCTTAATGGCTCATTTCTCCCCTCCTTGTCAGGCACAGAAGTTCCACAGCTGCAGGGACTTAATTCTTTATTTATGACAAATTTGTACAACCCCAGGTGACTTCTCTTATAATCTAATTATTTCACTATTCAGTTGTTTGGGTTTTTTTATGTTGAAATCAGCCAATATAAGATGGTTCTTTGTTTTCTTAAACCTTGGCTGTCCTGCTGACTCTTTTCCACTCCTTGAGTTCATCTCACAATGTCAAGTAGGCCAGGCAGTCAGACACCACAGTCATGCTAATAGATCCATCATGGGGAGCCTAAATCAACTTCTATTAAAGTAAAAACAAATAGTTTCATATATTTAGACTTCAGATTTCAAAGACAGCACAGAGACACCCCCATACGCCTCATTCCCAAATGCCCTCTTTGTTAACGTCTTCCATTAAGAAAGACTATTTGTGTTGACTAATGAGCCAGTACTGATATATTGGTGTTAACTAAAGTCTATAGTTTAAGTTTTCTTAGTTTTGGTCTAGTGTTCTTTTTCTGTCCTGAGAGCCTGTCCAGGATAGCATAGTAAATTTAGCCATCATGTCTCCTTGGCTTATTAAGACCAATGGTTTCCTAGACTTCCCTTGTTATTTTTCATTGTTTTCAATTATTACTTGAGAATTTTATACATTCATGTATGATTTTTTGATCAAATCCTTCCTACTCCCCCTGACGCCTCCCAGGTTTTTGTTTGGTTCGGGTTTTTGTTGATTTTGCTTTGTGTATGTCTGTTTTTATGCCAATACCAAGCTGTTTTCATTACTGTAACTGTATAATAGAGCTTGATGTCAGGTCAGGGATGGTGGTGCCTCCAGAAGTTCCTTTATTGTACAGGACTGTTTTGGCTATCACTGGTTTTTTGTGTTTTTTTTTTCATATGAAGTTGAATATTGTTCTTTTGAGGTCTGTGAAGAATTGTGTTGGGATTTTGAAGGAGATTGCATTGAATCTATAGATTACTTTTGATAGGATTACCATTTTTTATTATGTCAATCTTACCTATCCAAGAGCATGGGAGATCTTTCCATTTTCTGATATCTTCTTTCTTCAAAGACTTTAAGCTCTTGTCGTACAGGTCTTTCACTTCTTTGGTTAGTATTACCCCAAGATATTTTATATTATTTGTGGCTATTGTGAATGGTGATATTTCTCTGATTTCTTCCTCAGCCCTTTTGTCATTTGTGTATAGGAGGGCTACTGATTTTTTTGAGTTGATCTTGTATCCTGCCACATTACTGAAGGTGTTGGTTGTTCATTTCCCTACCACCCAGACTCCGAAAATAACCACACAGAAACTGTATTAATTAAATCACTGCTTGGCCTATTAGCTCTAACTTCTTATCA
>LOEQ01000179.1:140429-153296 GCA_001685075.1 Bramus lutescens | reverse complement strand
TTTTTTGCTTCTTTATCAAAGATCAGGTGTTCGAAGTTGTGTGGATTGATATCCAGGTCTTCTATTCGCTTCCATTGGTCCTCCTGTCTGTTCTTATGCCAGTACCAGGCTGTTTTCAGTACTGTAGCTCTGTAGTAGAGTTTGAAGTCAAGGATTGTGATACCTCCAGAAGTTCTTTTATTGCCCAGGATTGTTTTGACTATCCTGGGGTTTTTGCTTTTCCAAATGAAGCTGAGTACTGTTCTTTCGAGTTCTTTGAAGAATTTTGATGGGATTTGGATGGCCATTGCGTTGAATCTAAAGATTGCTTTTTGTAAGACTGCCATTTTTACTATATTAATTCTGCCTCCCCAAGAGCATGGGAGGTCTTTCCACTTTTTGGTATCTTCTTCAGTTTCTTTCTTCAAACATTTAAAGTTCTTGTCAGACAAGTCTTCCACTTGTTTGGTTAGAGTTACTCCGAGATATTTTATGGTATTTGTGGCTATTGTGAAGGGTGTTGATTCTCTGATTTCTTCCCCAGCCCTTTTAYCATCTGTGTACAGCTCCCGATGACTAAAAAAAACTCAATTAGAACATAGGACGATGTAAGCTGAAAGTGTTTATGAGTTTAGAAGTTCCTTGGTAGAATTTTTGGGATGACTTATATAAACTATCATATTTTCAGCAAACAGTGAGAGTTTGACTTCTTCTTTTCCAATTTGTATCCCCTTGATCTCCCTTTGGTGTCTTATTGCTCTAGCTAGGACTTCAAGAACTATATTGAATAGGTATGGAGAGAGTGGACAACCTTGTCTTGTTCCTGATTTCAGCGGAAACGCTGGGAGTTTATCTCCATTTCCACTAGCTCTTATAACTTGAATTAACCCAATTTTATTAATCTATGTGCTGCCACATGGCTCATGGCTTTTACCTCTGTTTCCTGTATGTCTTGCTTTCTCTGTGTCTACCTGGAGACCCTGCCTTTCCTCTTGCCAGTGCTCTCTCTGTCCAGAAGTCTCACCTTTACTTCCTGCCTAACTATTGGTCATTTAGCTTTTTATTAAACCAACCACAATGATACATCTTCACACAATGTAAAGGAATGTCCACAACAATTTTTATTTTGAAGAATCCCTTCAGTTTTCCCAGTTCTTCCATGAGAATGGACCAAAGAGAGCTCCCATCTATAGTGATCATTGTGTTGCTATGACCAAACACCTGAGAGAAACAGCTGTGGGGAAAAAGGTCTGTTTTGACTCACAGCTTCGGGGGTTCTCAGTCCATCAAGACAGGGTAAGCATGGAGCTCAGGTGAGGAGAAGTGTTTGACAGAGATGCCTTACATTACAGCAGATCAAGAAGCAAAATCAGAACTAGAACCAGGGGCCAAGGCTGTGATTTTAAAGGCCCACCCACCTCTAGTGACCAGCTTCTACCAGCCAGGTCCTATGGCCTGAAGGTTCCACACTCACCCACCCCCAATAGCACCACCCGCTGGGAAACAAGCATTCCAAACACAGTCTGGAATGTAATGAACTGCTAGGAGTTGGCCTGCATATTGACTGGCAGTCTCATAGGAAAGCTGTATTTCTAGAACTGGTTACAAACTTTTCTGTGTATACAGGCTAATCTGAACAATGGGGATATGTTGCAATTCTTTGAAGCCAGAATTCTGTTGGTTAAAGAATATGCCAGTCCACACATTGGTTTCAGAGTCAATTGACTTTGCTAGTTTAAACTGAATTGCTAGTTATATTTGCAAGAAATGAGCCTTTGAAATAGGAAGATGAGAGAACTTACCATGCATATACCTTAGCTTTGTCTTTATTTATAATCACTAGGTTGCCTGAGCTTAGTGTGGTGGTACACATCTATTATCCTCGTTCTTGGAAGGCAACAGTAGGAAGATCAATCAGTTCAAGGCCATCTTCAGCTCTACCAAATTCAAAGTTAAGACTACCTAAGGTCCTGTCTCAAAAAGCACCCCTCAAAAAAAAAAAGACCAAAAATCTAGAAAATAATTTGGAAGGCGAGGAAACACTAAATGAACTAAATGAGCCAAGAACAGTGGTACATACCTGTAATCCAAGCACTCAAGAGATAAGCCAGGAAGATTCTAACAAAATTCACCTTGGTCTACATGTGAACTCCAGCTACCTAGGGCCACTGACTAAGACCTTATCTTAAAGACAGACAGACAGAGTAAATCATTAGTTAATTAAAGATAAATGAATGACCTAGTTGTGGAAATAAATGTTTATCATAAAAGAGAATCCTGAAGTTACTAAGAGGGCTCAGTCAGTAAAGTGCTTATCTCACAAGCATGAAAGACAGAATTCAGTCCCCAGAATCTATATAGTTCTGCAGGGGAGGGGCCAGGAGGAGCCCTAGGGCCCACTGGCCAAACAGTCTAGCCTAATCAGTGAGTTCCAAGCCAAAGAGAGACCCCCCATAAGTAGACAGCATTCCTGAAGATGACACTCAGGGTTGTCCTCTGATCTCCACACATGCACATACATGTACACACATTCATAAAAAATGTTGCCAAGAAATTTCCATTTAGAATAGAGTAAAATGTACCTTAAGAGAAGGTGAAGTTAATTGGATAAGAGATACTTGATCCAGTGAAGATCACTTGCATTTTTCAGATTCCAAGAAGCTTTGTAAATAACTAAATCACTTAACAGTTATTAAATGTCTGCAGAGCCCAGAGCATTGGCATGGAGGAAGTTAAACTTGAATGTGTTTGCAAGTATTCCAAGGGCATGGATAAAAAATATGGGTAGTGGTGCAAAGTTTATAAAGACAACAGATAGCACTAGCTGCATTGAAGTTTGACCTAGAACTGGAAATAGCTGACATTTGAAAATCCACCAGCAGTGCTAGGCTTGCTAGTAGCATGTTACATAGGCACTTGAGGACTGGGAAGAAGCTGGATGGAAAGGCTGTGCTCACTTTCCCTACTGACTTAGTTTCACACACCTTGTCATCATTCCAAAGTGTTCAGCCTGATAACACCATCAAAGAATCTCAGAGTTATTTACAAGACCTAATAACGTATTACTTTCAGAGCAAGGAAGATGTAATTGCCACAATTTTCTAAATAGGAAAACTGAAGATTGGAAATTAAGTAATTTGATCTCAGGTGAGAGCAGAGATCATTGCGTGGTGGCTGTCATCTCTGTACACATAAGAACAGGATTCAAAAATAATTACTCTACCAAAATTTGATTTCCTAAGCTGTTCCCAATAAGAAGTCTCCTGGGATCATTCTTCAGTGTCTTTTTCTATCCTCTAAAAGATTTGCATTTACAGGGTTAACCTTTCTTTTCCTGCCATGATAACTATCTCTCTTTTTTCAGTTTATCCCTTTACTGACAGCTGATAGCAGCCTAAGCTAATATTGTAACAATTTGAGATAATATTACAGATGTACAAGGATGTCCTCCTATGAATCAATTAAAGAAGCCACAGTAAGTTACCATTGAAAGTGTGGCAGCTGCATCCCTGAAAGCAGATGCTCCTCCGGGTGTGAATGAGTCCAATTTTGACTAATTTTAAGACCTAAACAGATTTCAGTCTGGTTAATATTGGGCTGCAGAGCCACTTGAGACATCCTAATGCCCTCGACTGATTGCTTCTCCATGACAGTTACTGGGTTGGCTTTCCTTGAGAGATACTGGGTATTTCACAAGCCAAGGATTTTGTCAACAGAAAAAAGGGGCCCAAATCTCTGTTGTAGCAAGGTGGACTGACTAGTTCTAAAAATAAGGAGGCTTCAAGAGGCAATACTGCCTATAGGGAAAGTTCATGAGCTGTAGGAATTAGCTAGAATTGAATAAAACTTTGTTTCTGTAAGATTCCTAAACAGCCTAAAAACCCAGCTATAACAAGCGACTTCATCCCCACTCTTTCCCTATATTGTAGCCAGAAAACTAAGGAGAAAGACAGAGTAGTAAATGGTCAGTTGTTCTTCCCTTTTCTGGTCTTTACAACCGGTTACTATGTGCATTCTTTATTGTGTGATGCTGGTCAATTAAAATCAGTCAGTTTAACTGAAAGGGCACTGTTGAATTATATAATGCCTTCAGGTATTCAAGTATTCTTACTTTGATTATGGAAAATGCATGATTCTTGCCCAGAAGGAATTAGTGGTGTGGCTAAGAGACAAGCATAAATAAATGATCAGTGAATGGGACATGATCACTGCTCGACTAGAGTTAGGTGGAGAAAATGCAGACAAGTCACTGGCCCCACCCTCGGATGAATGGGAAATTTTGAAAAGATATAAAAACCATCACAGCTGTTGATTAATAGAACCTCATGATAGAATTAAGAGATTTGCTTTAAAGTATGGCAGTCAAAAGGTAAGGTTTGGGGGAAGGGATGAGTTGAAGAAAAGAAAATGGTGCGCATTTAAGAAAAACTGGAATATTTTGCTGGATAAATTATAGAGAGCTGGGGTACAGCATAGTGCTGGAACACATGCCTGGTGTGAAAAACTCTAGGTTTGATCCCAGCATTGAAAAGACAGAGCCAAGGAAGAGGCAGTTGATGTAGAAAAGAGAAAACAAATATTGGGAAAATATTTGCTAACTAGAATAAGCAAAAACTGGTCTTAGTGGAAAAGAAAAAGTCAAAGATAATACAGTTTATATTTCACTGGTAGGAAGGCAATTTAAATACATTTTCCAAGGAACCGTAATGTCTAGTTTTGAGATGCCTGTGAAATGTGCACAAATAGAGAGGTTTTTATAAAGGGTTAAATGAAGTTTTTAGAGCCATGAATTTATGAATTCATAAATAATAGGAGTATCGAAAGTGGATGAGCTCCCACACTCAGTCCCAGGAAAGCCTGGCAGTTATAGGTAGCCCAAACGAAAAGGATGCAGCCTCGGGAATGCCAGAGAGACCGAAGAGTGTTCACGAGAACATGGTATGATATCAGCCGGAGCAGATGTAATTTCAAGAACTAAATGGCCGGTGGTGCTCTATGTAGCAGAAAGCTCGGGTGGCATTAGCATCGAAAAGCATCCCACGAATTTGGAAATTTGAATTTCATAGAGTGATATCAGAATAACTTTTACTAAAGTAGTGAAAGTAGAAATCAGATTGTGGCCCACTGAGGAGTTAATAGCTGGCAGGCCTGTAGATCAAGCAGCTGTTGGAAGTTCTCTCAGAGGCCAGCAAGACTCTGAGATCTCCTGAGAGAAGTGGTAAGGACTGGAAGGGCCGTGAGTGGGGAAGTCACTGAGCTATCAGTGGGTAGCTGCTGACAAAACAGCTGAGAAGTAGTATGGGAGGCACTTTTTAATTGTAAAAAATTTTACACAATACATTTCGATTGTTTTCCTCCTTCTCCAACTCCTCCCAGCTTGTCCCCATCTCCCTACCACAACTTTATGTTCTCTCTCTGAGTGCTCCAGAGTCACTCACTCTTCTGAACATTGTCCAATGGTGGCCGTGTTAGTGCCCATCTACAGCAAGGAGAAGCTTTGCTATTGAGGGCTCAGTGAGGCACTGGTCTGTGGGTGTAGTAATATGTCATATTAGAAGTGGTTTTATTTTTTTATCTTGCAGAATAATAATAGCAGTAGGTTTTCTTCTACACCCATGACCTATCTAGTCTCAGGTTCTTAGCCACTTTAGCACTGTAGAATATCCTGAAGTGGACCTTAGATCCAGTCACATAGTGGTTGATTACTACTATGATGTTTTTATTGCAGTGTACCAGTATATCTTGCAGCTGGCTGACTGTTGTAGTTGCTGGTTTGTAATACTGACTACCTTCCTCCTCCAGTAGCCTGCAGAGCACCTTCCAGCACCATAAACACTGGGCTGCAGGCGGGGAGGCCTCTTGCTGTGCACCATTCTCAATAGAGCCTTACCATCAACTTTGGAAAGCTTTTTTGAGATTAGAATCAAGAACTTCCTATTGGCAATGTTCTGCTCTTTGATTTTTCTTTTGTTTTCGTGTCAGTGGGTTGTAAGACTGGCCCAGGGCTAAAGGGAACCTTAAGGCAATAGAACAAAAGAAAACAGAGGGAACTGCACTTTCTGGTGGAAGGGTGTCTTGAGGCCTCAGCTCTGCCATCCATGCTGAGGGCCTTCAAAGGAGAAAGTGGAGGGATTTCTGAGTTGAAGCTGCGTGGCTGGTGTATTGCAAACAAGCAAGCATAGGAGAGAGCTGAAAGAGGAAAGTGTGTGGACTGGTTGTGGTGTTCGGACCTACCATTTCAGAAGCTGAACACAGATCTGACTCACCAACCAGCTGCTATTCTTTCATTCCAGGGCTTTGAGAGGGTGTGTGTTTTCCTGACAGGGCAAGAAGTTTAGAGTCAGTGCCACTGCTGGTCAGTAGTTCCCAAATCAGGAAGAGGCGGAGTAGGGGAGAAAGGAGTGTCACCAGCATAGCTCTCTCCTTTTATCAGAAAGGCACAGAGTTCTGCTGGAGGGCTTCCCAGACTGTGACACTGGGCCACTTCTTTCTGTAACCCCAGGGCTTCAAATAGTGTACATTTCATATGCTAGAGTGAAGATGGGACATGAAATTGCCCTGTCCATTGTCTCAGCAAAAAGCACAAGGTTCATCTTCCTCCCATTAGACCAGTGGATTTAATAGAGGAAGCCCCAGTAATGTCAGCATGAGGGTGAATTACAAATCTTAAAAGAGACATGCTTGTATATAGTAGTCACATTATGGATGGTCAGATATCCACCTTCCCAGGCTAGAACTGCTGCTCAGGGTGCATGTCTTAAAGAGGTGATCAATTGCTAACAAGTTCAGTACCCATGGGGCTGTGGCAGAATGAAGAGCAGCCTCTAAGACGGATATATAATCACTTAGTCTCTAGAAGGGTGTGTGCGGAGGTGTTTGTGGTGTGGTGTGTGTTACGTGGGTGGCTAAGGATGATGTGTGTAGATGTGGGGTGCAGTGTAGTGTTTTGTGGTATTGTGGGGGGGTTGTCCAGTAATCTCATTTCTTAACTATAAACAAAATCTATCAACACTGTCACTTGACATTTAAGAGCCAGTTAATTGTTCTGTGCTGCCTTTACCATGCTCAGCATTTCTTTGCTTGGTATATTTCTTCTTATTTAAGAAAGCTTCGTAAACTTGAGGAAGCTCTCAGGAATTGACAAGGCAGCATTTCAGGGAAGCTCTAGACATAAGTTACCATGTTACTTTGCTCTATTGTACAGTCAGACACAATGCACAGTTTCTGTTATTCCACACTTCCCCGCCATGCCCCTTGCAAGCTTTACTTGGCAGCTGAACCTGCCATTTATGCATTCTATTTTGGGTTTTAGTTTTGTTGTATTTATTTTTGTTTCTGATAGTTTGGGGAGTGGTCAGTTTTCACATGGGGAAGTTAATTGTTTGTATAATAAAAAAGGGAAAATTCTAGCTTTTTAATGGATTTTACCCAAAATGTTTTTGATAGTATTTGGTCAGTTATAGTATTTGGGAGCTTGAGACCATGAGTACAATGTCAGAGTGATCTCTGCCTCTTCTTGTCGATGTGTATAGATAACTCTGTAGACCACAGTTTGTGTCACATACAAAATGAATTCAGAGCCTTAAAAGCCCTAAAGTGCTTTGAAATGTTCTAATAATGTCACTTAAAGTTGCTTTCATCTAGCCTGCCACATGAAACGTTGCCATAAAACAACATGAATAGCAGTAACATTTGAGGGGAAATGCAGTATTTTACAGCCACTCTCTGGCAGATCGAGTTTGTGAACAGCTAGGATAGTTCAGGGATTATTAGAATTTTAAATCTCTGTGACTATATTCTTCTCCTGACAGGTCAGCTTATGCTCATGTGATGCTGTTTTAATTTCTTAGGGTGCAGATCTAAAAAAATTTTAGCCTTAAAAGTTACATGCCTGGATCACATGTCTGGCCCTCACCTGGGCTTGATAGTACAGGAAAAGACATAATCACAATAGACTTGACTTGGGCAGGTGGTGACTACTGTCCTTTAAAATGAGTTATTAATGTCTCTGGGTCCTATGGTGTGCTCCAAGCCCACAGAGCTCTTCTGCAAAGACCCATATCCTCCAACAGGGAAAAGGCTTCTCTGCCAAAGAAGCAAAACTGTACAGATGACTAGAAACTGAACTTTGACATGGATGGGGTTGTTTCTGGCTGTAATTATTAAGATTTCACTTGAACAAATAAAAGACTAAGGAAGAGTAACAACTGTTTATGTGTCTGACTAATATGAATACTGAGAAAACTTTATGTGCTAATACTGTATTTTTCCTATGTCGATCCATTTACCAGTATGTGACACAGTTGTCCCTACTTTACACAAAAGACTAAGGCAGAAATATTTGAAGAAATTGGCTCTTGCTATATGGTAGCTAGAAGACAATGTACAGCAGTTGAGAGTCCAGAGAGCTAAAAAGTCTTGGCTAATGTGGCCAAAGTTCTGTTGGTGATCTCCAAGAAACTGTTGAGAAGCTCAAGTAAACAACACTCCCACTACCGCAGCTCAGTGTTTTCCTAAGGAATCTATTTAAGTGTTTTAATATTTTATCTTATATTAATATATACATGTAATTTTGGATCAAATCTACCATCCAACTTTTTCCCTTGTCCTCAACTTTGCCCTCCCAACTTCATGTGCACTCTCCTTTCTTTTTAAGTTTTTTAATACCCTTCGTTCGCTTAGTACTGCCTGATGTGCTAGGTGTAAGACCATGTACAGAGGATGAGTAGCGGCTCAAAGCCCACATACTACTGTGGAAAAGCTGGCTTTCCCTCCCCAACACCCATCAGATGCCAACAGCTCTTCAGAGAGAGGTGGAATTTCATGAACACCTGCCCTATCCATTCTCGAGTTGTCTGACTTGAGCCTATATGAGCCTTGTGCATACAGTCCTAGCCACTGTGAGTTTGTGTGCAGCTGTGCTGCATGTCCAGCAAACACTGTTCCTCTGCAGATGTCTACTCTCTCTGAGTCCTACAGTCCTTCCGTGCCTTCTTCCTCAATGATCCTCAAACCTTTATAGAAAAGGGTATGATTTTGATGTCCCATTTAGACACTGCTTGGGCAATCATTGGTTCCCTGTCTCTGGAGTTAGTGGTGTCTCAGCAGATTCTGAGGCAGGCCTCAAGTCCAGGGATCCTTTTTCCAGAAGACCCAAGTTCTCTGGCAGAGGGAATGATTTTCAGGCAGAGAAGCAATACTGAGATTTAGACCTGAGCACTCCGCGGACTCTGAATGTTGGCCAGTTGTGGGTCTTTGTATTAATTGCCAACTACTGCAAAAGGAAGCTTATATGATAAGGGTTAAGCAGGAAATCGGTCTAAGGGTAAGATAAAAACTTAGGGATGCATAGTACTATGTTGATTTAGCACAATAATAGTAGTAGGTTATCTTCTTATACCTATGATTTGACCAGTCAAAGATTTTTGGTCCAGTTAATGGTACTAGGAATTAGGTCCATCTTGTGGGATGAGCTTTAAGTCCAAGCAGAAAGTAGTTGGTTATGTCCATGATGTTCCTGCCACTATTACACTGTTCCATATATCTTGCCAGCCCAGCTATACGGTTCACTGGGTGAGACCATTGATGACTTTTCTCATTTCATAGCATGTATAGAACCTTCTAACACTATGAACTCTACCCAGTCATGATGAAACTACCAGGTCATTATCAGCTTGATTTTTTTCCATGTCCTATAACTCAGATATACAGTATCTTCAGCAATATGATCTTATCAAGTAACAGTAGCAATAATAATAGCCTGTAATGTTTGGGAACATGTATGAGATGTTATTGACCAACAAATCAAAAAGAGGTAACCAATACCTGGCACTAGCTTTTTATTTTATAGCCTGTAGTGTCTGAATGAAGCACTGACCTCTATAGTCTAACTCCATTTAAACTTCATGTGGTGTGTGTGTGTGTGTGTGTGTGTGTGTGTGTGTGTGTGTAAGCTTCTATATTAGTAGGTTTCTGTATGGTGTTTTCAACGGACTTCAGTGCTATTCTTCCCCATAGTCCCTTTTCCACCCTCATCTCCTACCTTAGTCCTCCTGCTCTGTTATTCCTCTTCCCACCTTCATATCACTAACATTCTATCCCCCTCTCCTTGAAATCCCCTTGACTTCTTGTTAGTTCCCCAGCTTCTATGGGTTCTCCAGGTTAAACACGCATACCTAAGATTCAAAGCTAACACCTGCATCTGAGCAGAAACGTAGCATTTGTCTTTCTGGATCTAGGTTTCCTCACTCAGAGGGATTATTTCCAACTCCATTCATTCACCTGTGAATTTCAAAATTTCGTTTTCTTTATGGCTGAATGTTCCATTGTGTAATTAAGCACATTTTCATTATCTATCAATTCACTGATAGACATCAGTTTGATTCTATTCCCTGGATTTTGCAAATATAGCAGCAATGAATATGGATGCCCAAGTATCTCTGTAGTTAAGATATGACGTCCTTTGGAAAGTTAGGGAAATTAGCTATACCAGTATCCTAAAAAGCCCTTCTAGGGCCTGTCATTGCTCATAAGTTACATGTGAGTTAAAGAGGCATACAGCCCATCATCACCTTCCTCTGTCTCTCACTGCCCAGATGGTACAAGTGTCACAGCCTCCACTCCTTGTAGACATATTAGTCTGTAATACTGATTCTGCAACCTTCATTTCAGGAGTGATCTAGAACAGAGAGAATACTTGGTCAATAGACTTTGAGAATTATGAAACAAGTTAGTCCAGTCATTTGAAGAGTAACTCATTCTTTAGAATGGGGGAAATTTAGCCTGGGAAAGGAAAGACTTCATAGAAGCCAAAAGAAGTGTCTTCCATACTTAGTTCTGCCATGTTTGAGAATGACTGCAGAGCTAAGTAGAAATTCTTGAAGTTAATGAAGACAGACCCAGTATTTTGATGCAGAATCAGCTGGCTCAGAGGTACCAATACACAGGCACTGCCGTGAGTGTGCAGCCAGAACTTGAACAATGTACAGGAGACGCAGCCACAGTCAGCACAACTCTAGAACTGCTTCTGAAGTGTCAGTAAACTGACTGAGGCAGGCGACTGCTTAAGGAAGAACACAGCAGGACAGGCATGCTGCCGCAGTAGCTAGAAGTGCTTCTATGCAGGCCTAACAACCTCAGTTTGATCCCTAAAACCCATGATGAAAGAAGAGAATGAACTCTCCTAAGTTAGCCTGTGACTATGACACACACTGTGACAACACAGACACGTGCATCCATGCTCACACACAGCAAGAATAATAAGTAAAATAAATTTTAAAGTAAAACCAGAGTCTAATTATCTTAGACTCCTAATGCTGCCAAAGTAATAAAAGCAAGATGAATAAATAATATACATTCTGGTATTTAATAAAATGATCCCTTTTTGCTCTCCTCTTCTTCTAGTGCTGTCTCCTGCTCAAGAGAGCCATGTGAACATGGACCTTCCACCAGTGTCTGAGCAGATCATGCAGACACTGAGTGAACTTGCCAAGTCCTTCCAGGATATGGCTGACCGCTGCCTGCTCGTCTTGCATCTGGAAGTGAGGTATGACCCAAGTAAGCACAGGACATTGTGGTGTCAGAGCCCCCCGTGGCATAATTCAAGTGCTGTCTCTGGATGCATGGAGTACCACCACAGTTTTCAGTTTTTGCTGTTGATGCTATCCATGTCCTATGGTGAGCATGATGTTTAGCAGTATCCAGTGTCCTTGCAGGATGAGAGCATATGCTGGACCGTAAGTGTGGAGACTCAATGGTGGTGTGGCCTATGATGCAACCTGGATTTGCATGTGCACACTAACCATGTAGGTGATCTGAAGGTCAGCTAGCTGGCTATTTTTGCAAAGCTTCAGTTTCCTCTTAAAGTGAAAATAGCAGTTTCTACTGTAGATGTTATGGAGAAATCTTGAGTCATTTGTACCATATCTGTCACATACTAAACTCAAAATGTGTGGACTTTATCATTGCTATTTTTGCACATGAGAAAGGAAGCCTCCTGTCAGCAAACTTAAAACCCAGCTGAGGAGAATGAGGAAAAGAATGGTCCAAGAGAAGGGTTTCAAGGATGCCATGTTCCTTCACCTGCAGCAGGAAGGCACTGGCCATGTAGATGTGTATAATAAAGTGAGAAACGAGAGGAAGAAGCAGAGCATCTTCAGCTGTCCTGTCGTGGAGCAGTTGAATGGGTCTCTTCTCTGTACCAAGCAGAGCTCTAAACATTGGGATATAGCACCAAGCAAAATATCCCAGGTCCCCAAACCTTCCAGTCACAGATATAACAAAAAAGATACTTTCAGATAATCAGAGACGAAGTGATAAAAATAATATGATGCAAGGCCAGCAAGGTGGTTCAGAGGATAAGCCACTTGCCACTGAAGACCTGAGCGCTATCCTCAATCCATTTGGTGAAAGGAGAGACCTGACTCTCAAAAGCTATCCTCTGACCTCCACACTTGTTAGCTCATGGGTGTGCTCACACAAATAAATTAATAAATATTTTAACTAATAATATCCTGATATTATTATTTAAATAGCATAACTGCAAATGCAAGCCACATAGGTCATATAAAGTTTCTGTAGAGATTAAGTGTCCTTAATCCAGAAACTCAAATCTGGAACTGCTCTTCAGATTTAAGAGCATTTCAGAGGCTCGGCCAAATAAGTGTGAGTTTGTGATCTGAAATTTAAAAACTTTAATCCCAAATATTTTGGATAAGGGATACTCAAACAGAAGTTGCATTTGAAAAGGTAGATAGAAGCAGGTAAAACATTATATATATTTTTTAAAGAGAGAGGGAGAGACAGAGAGGCAGAGACCTGCTTGCGCCTTCAGAAGAAGAGTAGGGAATAGGAGGAGCTTCTCTCTCTCTCTCTCTCTCTCTCTCTCTC
>LOEQ01000179.1:103802-130240 GCA_001685075.1 Bramus lutescens | reverse complement strand
TATACTAGCCTATATATATATATATATATGCCAAACAAACAAAACAAGATAATAGGACAGTCCTTCAAATGTAAGAACAAACCATTTACAGGGCCCCAGAGCTATCTATAAATGTCTCTTGAGAATTCAACAGTGAACTCACAATCTGTTTTTCCTAAATGCTCTGTTTCTATCTGTTACTGTGTTACATATTCTCTCTATTGCCAATGCTGAAATCAATTAACATTGTTGCCAGGAGCCCATATTTTATTGATTGATTCTTTTTAAAATTGACGTTTTTGTTGTTATTGTTTGTTTGTTTGCCGTCCAGGTCCTTTATTTCTTTCTGTACTTTCATATAGAATGGGTTCCAGCAGCTCATGCTCCTTTCTGTTAGTTCTCACAAGGTGTGCTTCTCTGGGTGGAGCAGGTTGGTGCTTCAACTGAACCTGGGTGCCTTTGATTTCCTTTTCTTCTGATCGTTTTCCTTCACCCACTTCAGAAAGCTGTTTCAGCTCTTCGCATACTTGATGTGCTTAGTCTGCACATTAATTCTTTTGGCAAGAATCTAGCCCTTAACTTGCTTGTTCACAGTGATGCCCATGGCATGCTGGATGACACTGTAGAAAACTCTTCTGGTTTTTCTGTGGTAACACTTATGGGGCCTTCTTTTTTGAACAGTATCCATTTCCTTGTTGTCTACAATATCACCTTTCTTGTAGATTTGTATGTATATGGCCAAAGGAACAACTCCATGTTACCTAAAAGGCCTAGAGAACATACAGTGGATGCCCCTCCTTTCTCCCCATGTTTGTCATTTTGACGAGTTACTAGAAGACTAATGATAGAAAGCCAGATATTAGCATTTTTGTTTATAGTGCTAAACTTAGGACTGATTTGCTTTTATATAGGTTCCCAATTAGGTTCAGAGCCAAATGTGTATTTTCCTCAGTTTCATGAGTAGAAGAGACCAAACAGATCTCTCCAAATATCTGCACATACAGTACAGTTCCTTTGTATGTCCTTAGCTTATAGCACCCTAGCTTTTTCTTGAAACCCTTATGGTAAGACTTTAGGTAAGTATTACAATGCTGAGCTGTGAATATGCCAAATTTAGCTGACTACAATAAGTTTCCCATTCACAACTACTAAAATTGTATAGAAGTATTATAAAATTATTGTAAGATTTGCTATGGCAATTGGGCTACATGTTTTCTTGAGTCATTTAAACCTGTGGAGGATGAAAAAGAACAATAGTATGTACAAGTTTAAGCAAGATGCCACTAATATATCTTTCTTGTCTTCTCGCTACACTGTGCTGACCCCTCAGGTCTGGGACACCTCATCTCCTGCATCCTCATTAATGGGGCCCAGTACTTTCGGCGCATCAGTGAGTCTGGCATCAAGAAAATGTGTAGGAACATTTTTGTTCTTCAGCAGAATTTGACCAACATCACTATGTCACGGGAGGCAGACTTGGACTTTGCAAGGTACAGGGGAATACTGGGCTAGGTTTCTTACTCTGAAGCTCGATGCCTATAGTGAGCTTCTCTTTACTAAAAACCTTATTTAAAAAAGAAAAAGAAAGAAAGAAACATGGCTGGAGAAATAGTTCAGGAGTTAAAGCACTTGTGCAAGCACAAGCAGGAGGACCAGAGTTTAAATCTTCAGAATCCACACTGGGGGCTGTGGCAGCCCCTTGATTCCCCAGATCAAGATGTGGATTGGATTGGGAGACCCAGCCTTCATGAATAAGGTAGAAGAATGACAGAAGGAGCTAGGCCTCCATATGTAAGCACACACATTCATTCAAACAAGCATCCTCATAAGCATTCCTGTCACACACACACACACGCACACACACGTGCACACACACACGCACGCACGCACGTGCAAAGAAGAAAAGAAGGCAGCATTCTCAAATGACAGAAACACTAATTCAGTGATTCCACAAAAACTCTGTTCAAAGTTTAACATCGCTGTAGACAGTAGTTTTCCCACTGCCTAACCTAAATTCTATTTTAAAATATTTTTTACTTTTCTTTATTTTATGAGAAAGGCAGGGAAGAGTGAGACAGGGAGTGCATACCTTAGAGTGTGTGTGGAGATAGACCAGAGGAGAACCTGTGGTTCTGTCCTTCCCCCGCGTAGGTTCTCGCATTGAAATTGCATCATAGTCTTGGTGACAAGTATCTGCCTGCTGAGCTGTCTCACTGGCCTCAAACTTCAGTTTTTCATACTATTACATTGGTGGCTTTTTACTGAGTAAAAGAGTAATATAAAACATTTCACAGTAAATGTAAGGTGATAATCCCTTGGCCTACAGATAGTGATATCTGGCCTGTCTTCTCCTGCCTTTGAGTACATGTACACAATACAAAAGTATGTGACTTTTCACACATACACATGCATAGGATTTCCCTTTTTACAAAATTGTGACTTTGGTAATGTAACTTAAATGTACTCCTTGCATTTTACCATATCAATAATAATCTTTGAAAACATGATTTTTCGAATACTAATGCTTCTAGAAAATATTACTTTCAATAAGTGAACAAAATCCATGGTATAAATTAACAGGAACTTGTTTTCTAACCACTTTGGATGTCAGCAGTTTTGCATTTTGTTTGTCAAATGACGAACAAATACTGGGGTCAGCTTTGCTTCTAATTTGACCCAGTTGCGACCGTCCAGTTTTCTTCCAATGGGGAAAGGAGTCATTGCCCTTTTTATTCTCTAGGTTTACTTGTCTCAGTTCTTAATGCTCTCTTTTAAGACACTTTTTCAAATGGTAGGGTTAATTTTATTTTACTCCAGTTGGTCTCCACATTGTACATTAAATAATCAAGCCTTTGGTGCTTTACTGACAGTTCAAGCTGTTTTGTAGATTGTGGATAACAGAACATTAGCAACTCCCCCACTTTCCCCCATGCTGTTACTTACAGTTAGGTGAATTAGTCCATAAACTTCATTTTTGTAAAGCCTTTCTAGCTAGGAAAATGTTTGGTTTTAGTGGTTTTTGTTTCTGCTTATTTGTTACTTCTATTTTGTCTTTTTTTTCCATTTGACTTTGAGATTCCTCTAGAAGTTCAGGAAAAATTAAAACAGTTTTTGAGTACTTAAGAAAATTATACAGCACCATGTGACTTTGACAGTGATGACGACATTTGTACTGGGGTCTCTTTGCTTTGAAAGTAACCGACATATAATCCTTTTAACTTTCCTTCTTTAATCTATTTGTTGTATTGCTACCCATTTGCTTCTCTGCTCCTCTCTTCCCCTTTATTTTTTCCTCTGTTTGCAGGAAAGTGTGTGTGTGTTCATTAAATTCCGTGTTTTAGGATAGATTTGGTGGAAAGCCTTCCTTGTTCAAATTAGAGAAACCAGGTGTGACTGAATGCTGCATTTATTTGGCCGCTCTTAGGGGAAATGATCTCATTATTGAATTAGTCTATCCATAATAACATTGACAAGGGGAAGTTAAGAACATGGAGGCCTGAGGGATACAAAGAGCCATTACTAATTCTCTAAGGAATATAATTCCTAAATTCAATCATCTTTTTTTAAATGATTTTTTTATTTAGCTGAAATAAGTAAATTAACACAGTTCTTGGCAGACAGTATGGGGCCCAAACACGTACTGAAAAAACAGCGTCTGCATCCTGTGCACTGCCGGGGTAGCACTGAGATTGGCATCAGCGGGCCGTGTTCCAGTGAGGGGCTTCTGCAGGATGTAATTGAATGGCAACTCAGTCATGCCTTTCACAGTTGAATTTCTGAGTTATGTCCAAGGAGTACATAAAAGGTGAACATGACCACCAGGGAGGGGTGTGTCTAATGGTACCCCTATTCTGTAATGGATTATGCAAGCTGGTATGAGCATGTAGCATGGATTCTGTGCTCCAGATGGTTCAGAGACCATCTCTCCTCACTAAATGGGCAGTTTCACACTGTTTCCTCAGTCCTTGGAACAGAGTAAATGATGACTAGACATGGTGAGAATGTGAGTAGATGCCAGCTCAAGGCTGACGAAGAGTTTATCAAATGACTAGTTAGGCTCTCGGCCCTGATAGTTTTAGTCAGCAAATATAGTTGACTTTCTATCCACTCATAAGGAACAAGAGTGTCTCAATTTTATAAAACAAAAGATAGTACCAAAACTAGCAATGTAGCCCTGCCGGTCCATGGTCTCTTTCTTTCTTATTTGTGCTTGTTCTCATGTGAACGTATTTTATAGCCTCATTTTTCCCTCCTTTTTGAGGTAGGAGTTGGTTTTCTGAAATGGGCTTCATCAATTCTACCAAATTTGAAGCTGTGTAAAATAGATACCAGAATAGCCAGAATTAACAGACTGCAGCAGTGTGCCTTGGTATTCCTCAAGCAGTGTCTAATCAAGCATGGATAACAGCATTTGTGTTTCCAGGGACTCTCTATAGAAATGTTATCTTCTAACAAGTAATTAATCACCAGTCGCCATGCGTCAGAAAACTGACTTAACAAGAAGGTGTATAGCACTTGCAGGTTTTTTTTACTGCAGCTGCCTTCGTGGCCAGTCAAAAATATAGCATCTTTCTATACTAAAGAATTAATGGATATGGAATGATGCTACTTCTGTTGATTCTCCTGATGGGGCATGGCCGTCTATCTCTTTATACATACTGCACCCTAATCTCTACTAGGATAGATTAGGTAAGCAGAGAATCAAGACGACCTGGACATTCCCAGGATTACTGAGGGCTCTGTCCTCCATGGTGATGATCACTTCTGTTTTGCTATAGTTTTGACTCTTTATCCCACTGTTGATTTTTGGAATCAAAAAGAACTTCTGCCCAAGAAAATTATAGCAGATTAACTGGAAATTTTTTGGGTCTCTAAATGTGTGTGTGTGTGTGTGTGTGTGTGTGTATTCACATCCATCACAGCTCTTCTGAACTTGAGCTACCATGTTCATTTACAGAAATAAGCCATCAAAGCCACCATGGACCATGCGGTAGGAAGATAGAGAGTGCAGCAAGAGCGTAGCAAGGTCTGTGATAGGATTTGTCTTGCAGTCTTTGTAGAAGCCCATGTTCAATAAGAATACCCCAGAGTTTTTCCCCCAGGTCCTCTCCTCTTCTCTTTCTCCTAGGATTTGTCTTGCAGTCTTTGTAGATGAGGTGAAGCCCTTGTTCAATAAGAATACCCCAGAGTTTTTCCCCCAGGTCCTCTTCTCTTCTCTTTCTCAAGTCTTCCTTTTTGGGGGGGTAGATTATTTGCTTGGATTTGGTATGGGTTTTGTTGGGTGTTTTTTTGTTTGTTTGGTTGGTTGGTTTTGGTTTTGGTTTGTTTGGATAACTATAGTTTTTGTTTGTTTGGAGCATTTTTTGGTTTTTGTTTTTATTTAGTTTTTGGAGATAGGGTCTCAATATGTAGCACTGGCTGGCCTGGAACTTGCTATGCAAACCAGGCTGCCCCGGAACTCACTGGTGTCCTAGTGCTGACTTTGAAAGCATAGCTACTAAGCCTGGCAATTCTCCCTTCTGTTCTGCTTTTCCCACGCTGCTTTGCTTCTTGCTTTATGGCTACTTCCTCTGCCCCCCCACACCATTTTTGCATTTCTTTAAATAAATGTTTTAATTTAAACATCACAAAGAGAAGGAAATGAAAGCCTAGGTTTAGGAAGTGGCAAGGAAACCAATTCTAAAATGGAAAATAAAACATTTCTTTACATTATTATCCCTTTAGTCAGTGACAGATACTTTTTGAAAGTGTGTCCTCTCTGGGTCATGCCCTGGAGGAACTTGCGTTGTTGTGGGGCAAAGTATAAACTAATAGATAGGTAAACTGCAAAGTAATTCAGAAGATGAGTATGTCAGTTCTGATGAACCTGCATTTTTGTGAGGCAAAATACAAACTAGTAGATTAAATGCAAAATGTGTCAGTTTTTCAGACATGCCGTGATTAAAAAAAAAAAAAACAACTAAGCTTAGAAATGAAAATTGAGAGTGCCAGGGTATGATTTCAGTGTTCATGAAAGCCCTAGAGGGAACATGTGTATCTAGGGAAAGTCCATATAAGAAAGGGAGTCTAAGGATGCAGACCCGGCAGGGGTGGAGGGAGGGGGGATGGATGCTTGACTAGGAAAGCAATAGGAAGGTGAGTATGGCTAGAACAAGCAGGGAGAGGTAAGATCATAAATGTGTGCAAAGGAGCTAAGATCTTGAAGGTCATTGTAACGTCATCTACTTTTACTGGGAAGTAGAAAACTGCTAATGAGTTGAAGGCAGAAGAGTACCACAGTCTGAATCCTCCAGTCTACTCATATGAAAATCAGAGCACTGGGGAGAAGAAGTTGAAAGCTAGCACATAAACAGAAGGATCCATTAGAAAATAGCAGTCGTTTTGATAGATGAACAGCGGTGATCCAAACCAAGTCAGAACTGGGGAAAAGGAGGAGAGGTCAGCTAGGTTGCTCTCAGTCTAGTCAAGCTGACAGGGTGAACCAGTGACTCTTTTTTCTGAGCACCTCAAAGCAACAAGTGTTTAATGCCATGAAGCAGACTATGGGTAAAGCTAGCTGAGTTTGGGTGGATGAGGGGGATACCAAGAGCTTGAGTTTGACACATACAGTTTGATACACCTCCTATAGATATGAATGGAGATAGGAGGAGGAGGGGCTTGAGTAAGAAACCTGGAGTATAGGAGAGTCTGGCCTAGAGAAAAGAGCTTGGGAACCATTAGCTTATACCTGGGGTTTGAAGCTAGAAGAAAAAGTAAGAAGTGCGGTTTTGCTGGGAGAACAAGTAGAGAAAAAAAGATGCTGTCTGAGAACTGGGCCTAGTGACTGCCTTGCATTTAGATGCTGGGTGCTGAAAAAGAGGCAGCAGAGAGCGAGCGAACAGCTACTGGGGAAGATGAGTGGCTTGGGAAAGAAGTCTTGGAGTCCAGACGAGAACTTGAAAAGGGTGCTGTGTGTCAAGTGTCATTCCTGGGTTACATTAGCTCAATGCAGAGAACTGGCTGCTCTTAAGACTTGGCCAGTTTGTAGAACTTCATCTTTCCTATGTAATTTGTCTAAAGTAGGAGTCATCCTCAAGTGAAACAGGTTTCTCTTATTTTGTAGTCGCCTAGATGTGATTGGAGCAAACAAAAATGAAACCAAAATCTCTGTACTACAGCATAATAAAGGGCATATTGTCAGCCTCTCATTTATCAAGGTCAACATCAACATGCATGAATCATGTTCACAATATGTGGCTTTGATACCATGTAATGAAATTGGTACTTTACCTCTGTAGTCTTTCCCCAAGCCCATGTTACATTCAAATCATGAGAAAGACACGAGAAAGATTCTTATGCAAGGGAAGCCATAAAATACTTGACTAGCACTCCTCCATAGCATCAAAGTCATTAAAAAAAAAATAAACAAAAGAGTTAGTGAAGCTGTCTCAGCCATAAGGAGCCCAGGAAACAAAACAGCTAAATCTGTCCTATCCTGGATGCAGTCTGAGAATAGAAAGAATGTGCAATAAACACAAAGGAAGTCTGAACGAAGTTGGGCTGTAGTTGATGATGGCATATTAATATTGGTTCATTAGTTGTGATAAATGTGCCATACTAATATAAAATGTTATTAGTGGGAATAATGAATATAAATTACTTGAGAAGTCTGTACTAACTTCTCAACTTTTTGTGATTCAAATCTATTGTAAATAATAGTCTCTTAAATTGTTATCAAAGATATTGATGCCATGAAGATCTACAAGTGGATGATATATGTTGAGCATGAAAAGATGGTCAGCATCATTTGTTACTAGGGAAATGAAAACCAAAACCACAGTGATATGCTACTCATACCCATAGGACTGCAACAGTTAAATAAAGAAGGAAAAGAAAGACCTGAAAAGAGCTGGATCTTTGGTTAAGAGTACTGGTTGCTCTTCCAGAGGACCCAGGTTCAATTCCCACCATCCACAGAGTGGCTTAAAACTATCTGTAACTCCAGTTCCAGGAGAGATCCAATGCCCTCTTGGGGCCTCTATGGCCAGTGCACACTCAAAGTGCAGACATACATGTAGGCAAACACCCATATACATAAAATCAAGATAAATAGTGTTTAAGTATTGACAGGATTATAGAGAAACTAGAAACCTCTTTTATAATACTGGGAAAATTAAAGGTGCAGTAGCTTTGAAAAACAGTTTATCGGGCTGGAGAGATGGCTCTGTGGTTAAGAGCACTGCCTGCTCTTCCAAAGGTCCTGAGTTCAATTCCCGGCAACCACAGGGTGGCTCACAACCATCTGTAATGAGATCTGGCGCCTCTTCTGGCCTGCAGGCAGAGCACTGAGAATACTGTATACATAACAAATAAATAAATAAATATTAAAAAAATAAATAAAAGCAAAGAGTCTTTATTTAAAAAAAGTTTATCCTTTCTTCAAAACAGTTATCATATGACTCAACAATTCTACCCAAGAGAAAGGAAAAATACATGTAGTCAAAATTTTCTACCCAAATTTCATAGTAATGCTATTCATAATTAACTGGTAGATAAACAAAATGTGATTCCATAAAATAGATATTAACTGGCCATAAAATAAGATGAAATACAGCCACATAATATATGATGAACCTTTAAACATGAGGCTAATTGGAAGAAGCTGGTCATGAATGACTAAAGTGTGTGTGATTGTGTGAAATGTCCAAAATAGGCAAATCTGTAGAGCTAGCAGTCACTACTGTTTTGGGGTTGTGAGGAAATGAAGATGTGGATTTGGGGTTTTGGGGGGAATGACTAACATGTTCTAAAGTGGATTCTGCAGGTGGTTGTACAATCCTATGAACATATTAAATGATCTTGAACTGTATACTTCAAATATGGAAATTATGTGGGAGCTGCATTATATTGCAGAGAGTTTTTTTTTTAATGTTTGAGCTTTAAAGCTTTGAATGTCCCAAATGATTTTACACAGAAAATGAGTAGCTCGGGTTTTATACTCACATTAATAGAGAACTTTGTCAAGGAAATATCCTATGCATTTTTGCATTTCCCTAATCACCCTGAGAGGTGAACAATCAAGGAAGGATTTATAAGGAAGTGATACCTAATTTTAATACCAAGTGGAATTATCCAGAGTTGTGGAAAGAACCATTCAAGCATAAGTGAGGGACAGTGAAAGATGAGGCCTGCAACCCCAAACATACTCCTGTCATCTCCCTTGCCCTAATTGATTTCTTCTTATGAACCTAACATATTTTATATCTGCTTATCCATACCTGTCTATCCCAGTAAAATGAAAGTTCCATAGGCAAGGCTTCACCCCAGGACCTACACTTGATAAATGTCCTCAACTGGAAAGTGGTTGCTGAAGGTGTGGTGTATGGGTGATGGCTAGGTTTGGGGCTGGCTGGAATGAAAACACAGATGGGAAGTGCAAAGGAGTTAAACAAACTAGCTGGACTTAAGGAATGGCTAACCGGTGAAGGCAGAGAACAGGGATTCAAGGGTGACTCTGGAGAGTCTGACATGGGCACAGTATCAGCAAGTAAGATAGGCACAATGGGAAGACTGGGCTTGATGTGGGAAGGGTCTTCAGTGCCAGCACGAGTGTAAGATGCCTCTGGGACTGGGGATCAGAAATGTCTAAGACACAGCTAGGAGCTTAACAGACAGGTGGGATTAAACAAGCAGACCCAGGGAAGCGTCAGCATGGAGCCCTCTAAAGCTCTTAGGGAAGAGAAACAAAAGACAGAGAACAATCTTAGGAAGACCTGACAGTAAAGGGTGTGGGAGGGAAGGAACTCCAGGAGAACATAGGAAAGGAAGGGCCCACAGGACAGGACAGAAAGAGAATGATACAAAAAAATAAATAATAAAAAAAAGGCAACAAAGCACACAGCCTAGCTACTGCCTGCTTAGAAGTGCTACTTTCCCCAACAATGGCCGTAGCCTCCTCCCTCCCAATGAAGGCAAGAGGTATCTCTTTTTAAGTCCTCCACATCCCCGGTGAGGTCACCTACCCAGATCCTTCCTCAAAGTAACAGAATGAGTTAGGAGGCCAGCCTAACACCTAACATGCTAAGTGGGACCCTTGCTTTGTCCTTGAACTTTGTCCGGGAATGATCTCTGGCATGACTGAGAATATTGAATTGCTCCGGAGAGTGTTGAATGGGACCTGTTATGTACATGTATTTTCTACAGGCTTGCTACAGAGGGATGTTGTGGGTTTTGGAGGAAGGTTAAGTTTTCCTATGTGGAGTGACCAGGGCATAGCTTGCTAGAGAATTAGCGATGACATACTGCCACCTACTGGAAACACCCACAGCCATTAGGACTGACCTGTGATCTGAAGTGACTTCAGGGATGGAGCTGAAACAGGGACTGCCTCCCCTTTCTTGGCCAGAAGAGAAATTTTGTTTCTGAGAAAAGAAGCAAAATGTTCCCTGCATTCTTCTCACCAGTCACTTTTAAGCCAGTTTTACCCTGCTGACAGTCATGTCTTCCTGGCTCCGGCCTCTTTTGCAAGTCTCCCTGTAGTGTCACTTGACCGTTAGCCCTTTGGATCTGTGATCAGATAAGAGTGGCCAGTCTTCTGTAAAAAGTTCTCTTAGTGAGGATGACCTCTAAAAGTTCTGGGAAGTTGCTTTAATTCAATAGTGATAAAAAGCTAGCCCTGACTCCTAGCAGCCAGGAAAATCTGGTAAGTGATGAGTTTTATAGCTTTTACTACCTAGTATAAAGAAAGATACCTATTAATAAAATTCAGTCATAAAACAAAAATGTGTAATATTTGATTTCTGAGAGTGTTTTCTTAAGGATATTTTCTTAAGTATATTTAAATAATGTTACTTTTCTTTAATTTATCCTCCTTTTGACTTTTGATCGCAGTTTGCCTATATTATTTTCTTCTGGTCTTGCCTCTCTAAGTTTATTATACCTATGTAGATTCCATACATTGCAGCAACTAATTGGTCTCTAATTAATCATTTAGTTGGGGCTCTTTGCATGCAGGTAAGCATGCCTCGCCAGCCTGCGTATCCTCCACAGAGCGCCTGAGAACAATGAGTTCTCCTAATCTTCCCAGAAAAATGCCTGTTTGTAATTAATGTTTGAGTTCCCATACACACTCCTGGTGTGTGAAGACCTTGATTAAATAAGATTTCCCTAAATTATCCATTCTTGTCATGATAATCTACAGTCAGTTTATAACTTGGGGTTCCTCAAGATTACTGGCAGACCACAGTCTTTCCATTGCTGCTTATGTAACCCTGCCAATGAGGCCATGTTTTTACCAGGAAAGGGCTGAGTTAGACTGTTCTGTGGCCACTTATTACTTCAGTAGAATTCTTACTAAAACCTGGAAGCTGACCCCTTTCTTATTTTCTGAATCAAGATGTAGTGTTAATTTTACATGCTTGAAATTCAGACCAAGGAGACAGTCCATTCAGTAAAGTGATTTAGGGTGTAGGACCTGAGTTCAATCCCCAGAACGCATATAAAAATAGCTGAGTGTAGTGACCCACACTTGTCATTCCAGCGTTGAGGAGGTGGAGACAGATTCCTAAGGCTTGTCCAGCCTCACTAACTTAATACGTTCCATATTTTTTCAAAAAGAAGTTGGATGACACCTGAGGAATGCGGTCTAAGGTTGTTCTCTAGACTAAATCACACACACACACACACACACACACACACACACACGGGAAGTGCCCTCTGCATCCCTTCCTCTCTTCCTCTTTGCTTTCCCCCTTTCCTGATCTTAAAAGACCAAACCCCGATGCTGAAAGGAAGCCACGTGGTGAACAAAACAGCTTTGCTCTCAAGTCTTCCATAATGTGTGATATTGTTCTCTCTCTTTGTAATCTAGATTTTTCTGATTATCTGAATTCTGAAATTAATGGTTTATGTGGTTAATTTTCACTTTTCCCTGCATTTTAATATTTTATTGCTCACAGTTTTTATTAGTACATTCTCCCTTCTCACAGAACCATAAAGTTCTTGTGACTAGTCACCAGGATTCTGTTTAGTGTTCATTTCTGGGTGTCTACAGTTTGTCTCACAATTTACTTTCTCTTCTTTGTAATAGGCTCACATAAATTGAAAGTATTTACAAACATGTTCTGGGCTTGAAAATATTTTTGTATACGTGAATTTGTATTTGTTTCAGAGAGCATTCATCAACAAATGCAAATAAATTGCCCAGAAATAATTTTTATACCTAACTTTATAGACCTGTGATAATAAAGTGCTTTCTCTACAACAAGGGCAGCTCCTAAAAGACAATTGGATTTGGTGTAAATATCTTCAAGGCTAAATTTGTTACTTTTGTGTATGATAATGAAGATACGCTACTGCAGTAAAGTGAGGGTGCTTATTGTTGCTGTTCTATAGCTGAGCTGGGTATATGCAGTGTAGTGAATGCTTATTGTTGCTGTTCTATAGCTGAGCTGGGTATATGCACTGCAGTGAATGGAATAACAACGACAAGATATCGACTCGACCCATATACGTGTGTAGTGAATGCTTATTGTTGCTGTTCTATAGCTGAGCTGGGTATATGCACTGCAGTGAATGCTTATTGTTGCTGTTCTATAGCTGAGCTGGGTATATGCACTGCAGTGAATGCTTATTGTTGCTGTTCTATAGCTGAGCTGGGTATATGCAGTGTAGTGAATGCTTTCTCCACCTTGGTTCTTTAAGAATGTGTAGCTGTTATTATCACATCTTATAGATAAAAAAGGAGACATTTCAGAGGTTAAGTAAACCCACAGTTCATATAATAATAGATATAGGATAACACTTGGGTTACTGGACTTCAATAAGCCATATGAAGTTAAGGTTATCATTATGGTAAAACACCAGGTTTCTGTTTTATATATTTTTCAATTAGACTCTTAACGTACAAATATACTCTTTTCCTTTATTTTTTTCTAGTTATATTTCACCCACTCATTTCTATGGTGCTTGCTTACTAGAATTTTTCATTAATATTCCCATTACATACATACATACATACATACATACATACATACATACATACATACATACATACATACATACATACATACATACATACATACAGGTAGGTAGGTAGAGAGAGAGAGAGAGAGAGAGAGAGAGAGATAAATGTATAAATGCAACTATCTGAGTCCATTGATGTTGCTCATAGATAAGTATTTTTAGAACTGATTAACTGGTATTAGATACCCAGATGCTGACCCCTGGGGAAGATTAATTCCCCCCATGTCAGCAGTCACTAATTGCCTGTAGCTATTCATCTAGGAGTGGGCTCTTGTGATATGTCCCCCCTCATCAACACTGCATAGCAAATGGTGTTCCAAGCCTTGTTTAGGCTCCATATTGTTGATATGTTAAGGGTACAGCTTTCCTGTCCTTTAGAGAAGACAGGCTCCCAGCAGACATCCTGGCCCTCTGGCCCATACATCTTTCTGCCCCGTCCTCAATGATGTTTCCTGAGCCTTGTGTTGGGGTTTCACTGTAGATGTGTCCACTAGGGCTGGGCATCCCACCGTTATTTGTTCTTTGCTTTGTGACCAGTTATGGCTTGCTATAATGGTTTCCATCTGCTGCAAAAAGAGACTGCTTGATAAGGGAGAGCTACATTCATCCGTGGATATAAAGCTAAGTATTTAGAAGGCTGGTAGAAATTAAATTGGTAAATAAGTAAATAGCTTTACTTAGCAATTTAAAGAGAGTTCTGCAGATTCCTCCCACCCTGACCTGTGTTATAGGGTTAGTTTTGCTCAGCCTTCCTCTATTGGCTTCCCAGATGCCTGTCAATGGAGTAGCACTCGCTTACTGCCCTAGACCCTGCCTCAGTGCCATAGCACCAATTAGAGCCAGCACTTGCTCATCCATTTTCCTGACAAACTTCGCTTTGCTCCCAAATGCATACACCTGCACTGCTAAGACAACAAGCAGCTAACAAGTGATTCCCAAAGGCAAGAGAAGGGATACTGGTTTCCATGAAGTCTTTGGACTCTGTCCCTAAAAATTCTAGATGGATGGTTGAGAGTTTACCTAGACATATATATGTAGCTTGAGAGTCGCCCCAGGAGATCCTCACAGCCAAGGAGAAATACTGACCTGACCTCCCATCTTTTGAAATCCATACAAATCCTACTATCAAAGCCCACCCTCTTATTCTTGTTTAAGGTTTGCTCGTGTTCTCCCTCTCCCTCGCTTTTTCCTTGCCCTCCTTCCACTACCACAAAGGCAAAGAAAGTCAAAATTACTAAAAGTGCTAACCTGGATTAAGTTAAATATCCCTGAAACTAGCCTGCAGGGCAGTCATGTTATTGTCTTCTGCATCTGTGTGCAAAAATGAAGACAGTCCAAGTGTGTGCCTGGAAGACTGGAGTTGAGTAAAGGTCTCCAGCCAACAATGGCCTGACTTAGATTTTACAACTTTGTGCTGGTGGCAAAGTATATCTAAGCCAGAATTTCTATTTTCCTGGTACTTGGCAGGGATGGGTTCATGCTCAGGATTGCTTCCAAGGCTTCTTACATTCAACAATTCTGTTTTTCACTTTGAGTAACATACTCAGTAATGTACCTGAGATACAAAGCACTATTGAAAACAGAGATGTTGTGTCATGACTCTGCCCAACTGGAGGTGAATATAAGCGTTACAAGTACAATTAAGGCTGGCTAGGCTAAGTGAGCTATTACACAGACCATTAGTTAGTATAGCAAATGCATTTGCATCTTACAGTACAATTGATTCATGGGGGCATAACTCTGTTACAAGAAAAGATGTGTCTATTTCATTTGCCTAGTGGATGACTAGCAAATTTAGCCCTTAATCGTTATGTGAGTAATCTCCGCTCTTTTGGCTGAAGTTTTTCCATCTATAAAATGACTTTGACTAGATCAGCTGTCACATGACATAGCACCAGAGATGGGATTCAGAGGCTTGATGCTCTGCTTCTGCCTCTAGTTCTTGAAAGAGGTTATCAAAGCAAAGCAGTCCATTCCGGTCTGCTTCCGTAAAGAAGCTGAAGATTTCTGAGAGGTGCAGTTCTTTACTGGCTCTCCAACTAATGCACGTGTGAATTAATTAATTAATTAGGAAGGAAGTCGTGTAGGCCTGTGTCTATCCATAGTCAAAACCATGCTCAAATACCTGCGTTAGAGCAAGACAGATAGATACACCCGACGGTAGCTGCTGCCTGCGTATGACCTATAAAGGTCTTAGTAGGCTCCAAACAGTAATTGACAAAATAAACATGTGGGTACTCAAAAACATAAATGTCACATCCACCGAAGTTCTTCATCTGCTGTGCTGTGCTTTTCCAGCTGATGGAAAGGTTTTATTCAGATCAGCCACTGCACTTTTCCCCTGGAGGCACTCTTAATCTTTGTGTTCTAACCTTTAAAGACACAGGCTTCAGTTGCTGCTGTAATGATTTCTGTTGCCTGGCATCTGCATGTTCAGATTCCTCCAAAGTACTGTGCCTTCTATTTTCCTCACCTGCAGATGAAGTGAAATGAGAGAAGTCCAAGTGGGGGTAGAAGAGGCCAGCACTTGATTGACTTCCCTGTCTCGATACCCAGAGTCAGGAAGAAGGATCAATGGCCCCAACTTTTGAGCAGTCCTGAGCACTGTGTCTCACTCCCCTTTAGGCAATCTATTTCACAGAGAAGCTGATTAAATATTTTGGAGGTATCGGGGATAGGGGAGGAGGGAGAAGCTGGGGATTTTTAGTGGCTAGAGCCTTTTATTGACAACATTAAAGTCTTCGTGATATATTCGACCAGAAATTAATTACAGCCCAGTTCCCCATTTCTCCCTTAGGTGACAGTCTTCTGTTGATGTGTGCTGCTGTGAAAGTAATAATAGGTTTCAAATGTTTGTGAAAAACATAAAGTAATTACTTGCTGTGGTAAATCAGTCATTTGAAGCCTCTCTGCTTTTCTCTGCTCCATGGATGTGGCAGTCTGTCTGTTTTCTTTTGTTAACTTTAATTGTGGGGTATAGGAATTTTTTTTCCAGAAATTTGGATTTTTTTTCCATTTCTTGGTTTTCTTAGTTCTCCAGGGACGTAGGTATTGAAATGATAATGACACATAAATAGCGTTTGAATAAGGAAAGCATATGTCTGCCAGGGAGCTGATTGCCTTAGTTAAAAGCTCTGTAGCTATTGGCTAGCAGCTATTGGCCAGCTCCCCTAATGAGCCTCCGCTATTTACCTGGTGCTGTGCAGAAGGGTGCATTGGTTCTCAGGAGTCCTCGGCTTCTTTTCCCCAGAAACAGTGCTCTCTTAAACCACAGCCTGCAGTTGTTATTTCCCTGTTTTAAAGGAAAAGTAATGCAGGTTTCCAACAGTTCTTGCAGCTTCTTTCTTCAGCCCCTCCCTTCCACTAGGACCTGTACTGATCAGCTTGGAAAATCCTGACCTCTCAGATTGCTCACCTTGGGCAAAGAGAGAGACTCCTTTTGTCAACTGTGTATAGGGGACCTCACCAGGCAGATGTGTCACGGGGAGTTCACGCTAACCAACAAAAAGTGTCAGCACATAGCAGCGTCCTGCTGCGTGCACTGAAGTTGGCCAAACTCTAACAATATGAGCCGTTCATGTTCACATGTCTTCTCAGTGGAGCTTGGATAGTGCTTTCCTGTCCTGTCTAATCTGCCCTGGCCATTCCTGAGCAGTGATTGCTAGGTCCTAGTGAGAGGTTTGCCTCATCTCATAGACCACCTCCCTTTCTTGAAATGGTAAGTTTATGCTTCTTTTTCTAATACTAATCTCTTTCTTTGAATTATTATTTATGATCACCAAACATGAAAATAGAATGGTGCTGACAGGGACTGTAGAACCTTTTCACTGAAGTGATAACTGGAGTGTGTGCTGTTTTCCCTTGCCTACGTAGAGAAGACCTCTCCACCAAGGAAAGGTATGACTACATGGAGATGCTTGAACCGTTAATCGAGTTTACTGTATTCTGTCCGTGGTAAGCCAGCATGATGCTCCAGCATGAGCAGTTTCTCCCCTTTCCCTTCTATACCTCTGTCAGAACAGTTCAAGTTTTCTCTATACCCTGGGTAGTAACAATGGAGCTTGATATAAGTATTTGGTAGTACTTTGGTACTGCAGTTCTATTAATGACAGTATGGATTAAGCATGTACTTTGTGGAAGGCACCTTACTTATGTGATTTGCATGTATTATCTCAGTGAAGCCCTCACTAACCTCTTGTGCTTAGGAGTTAGCTTTAGCTTTTTCTTTCTTTCTTTCTTTTTCTTTTTTGCAAGTGGAAAAAATCAGCTCTCTGAAAGAGTAGCACGGGATCTAAACTAGTGGTAGATGACAGGACCATGATTCACTGACAGGTCTGCCTGCAGCTAAGTCATGTTAGATGGCTTATGGTGATGCGCTATATTTCAAGAAGACAACCACAGCTTGGTGCCTTTACTGACTCTACTTAGTAAACAGTAGTGATGGGGTGTTCCTAGTGCTTAAGTGAGGTGTGTAGTAGCCTTTTCTCAATTCCAAGAGAAACTGGGAGGAGACAGTGATCAGAAGGATAGAGGGATGTAATGGCAAATAGTGATCATGAGCTTGACAGGTTTTAGAGTTACCTTGGGGAGAAACCTCTGGAAATGTTTGTGAGATCATTTCCATAGAGGTTTACCTGAGAAGGGAAGAGCCCCCTCCAAATATAGGAGCACCATTCTACTGACTGGATAGAAGGGAGAAACCATGAATGGCAGCCCTAAGTAAGATGCTTTCCCCTTTGCTGTGGAGGCAATATAACCAGCCACCTCACACTTCCCCGCCAAACAGTGAACCAAAGTAAACCCTTTTTAAATTGCTTTATTATGTGTCTAATCCTGCAATGAGAAAAAAAATAATACAAGGGTAAACAAAACACATTCAAAAGATTATGAGAAATGATTTTAGCATAACACCTAAGTCCAATCTTGAAGTGACTACCATCCATTGATGGATCAAATGAGCCACGAAAGGGTGTGAGGTCTCAAAAGGGCCTGATACTGTAGCAGCATTGACAGTGTCCAAGTCAGGGAGGAAACTGAGCCAGGCAACCTACAGAGAGTGAGGCTGCCACCAAGAGCAATTCCCAAAGAATCAATAAACTCCTAGCGTATAGTAATGGTGACAGCTGAGATTCTCAAGGACGCTAGTGGTTTTAGTCTAAATCACAAGGAACTATGTCTTTTGTTTTATCAGTAATAAACCAAGTCCCTTTTAAAAGAAAAATGCTACATATGATTGGCAGAATTGCTTAGCACCTGGGTTTGGAAAGAGACAGAGTTTGCCTTCTATCTTAAAAACCTAGAAATCAAGGCCTAAATCCTGTATGGAAACCAGTCTAGACCAGTTGAGTACACCTACTGCAAACTCTGGTCAGGCAGCTAGACCCTCAGAGCACAGAGCATTAGAGAGCCACTGGAGATGGTATGGTAGTAAGAGCAACTTTTGGTTAAGTGGTGGTAGCAGCAACCGTGGCTGTGGGATGCTGGAACAGAGCAAGACATGGCCCTCCCTCTGCAGCAGCAGTGCTAACTTCAAAAATGAATTTTGAAGTTATTTGATTCTAGCTGCTACCTGGATTGACTTATTCTTGCTCACTTCTTAAGTCCTATTCTTTTGTAACTATGAGTTTCCCAATGTCCTTTTAATAAACCCTTCTCTAACTGAGGACCCTGACTATGGCATACATATATGTATATATATATGCACAGAAAAAGCCAGTTTATCCATACTATTCATTGCCATTAAAACTTGGATCCTATCCTTTTTCTTTATCTTGGCCAATAATATAATGCCCTTATAAATAACTATCAAGAATTTTCTTTTTCTTAAAGAGCAAAATGGACTTAATTGTACCCATAAAGGTTGACTATCCAACCAAAACTTAATTTTTCAATCTACAATTTATTCCTGTTGTTATTTCTGTGTAATAAATCACCCCATTTACTCAGTACCTACAAAACCACCAGTATCCATTCTCTTGAAACATCCGTAACTGAAGTCTAGCCATAAACTTCTGTAGATAGCCTGGCCTCTCCAATGGCTGTAGTCTGGTGGCAGTGGGGCTAAAATGTCTGGAGTGCTTGCCTCACGCGTATGGTGGCTTGCTGAGGCTAACTGTAGTTCCGGGCTCAGCAGGGATGCAGGATCCTTAGGCCCCCACTCCCTTTACACTGTCTCACAATGCCCCCTTCTCCGTATAGCTTTCAGTGCCTATTAGGGCACCACACACCTGACAGCGTGGGGCTCTGAAAACATGAAGCAGAGACCACTAGGCTTTTATGAAGCTTGAGCCCCACTACCTGCATCAAGTAACTTCTGCTGTTCCTGAGCAAGTCACAGAGCTTGCCAGGTTTGCCATAGAGGGGATTAAATGAAGGCATAATGGTGGGAGACATGGCTTGTTAGGGTTTATCTTTTGACAGGATCCAGGTCAGATACCCTTAGCTCAGCCAGGTACAGTTAGACACACCCAATGTTTTTGTCAAGACTTTCAGTTTCATGGAATAGAAACCTAATTCAAAGTCCCTTAAGCCAAAAGGAAAAAAAATGTGCTAAATCATGAAACTGAGATTTACAAGAAATAGTTGGTTTTAGCCTTGCTTTTATCCCAGGATTCTAACTATATCAGCTAGACTCCTTTTCTCCCCGTATCTCATGCATTTATTCGAATCTACTTATCTGTACCGCCTAGCCTGTCTCCCCGTGGTGGCAAGATAGTAGCCAAAATGCACATTACATGCATAGCTTGAATTCAAGTAGTTACCTTCCCTCGTGCAAAGACACAGAGCAAGTCCTCTTTCCTCTCTGTATCCATTTCTGTACAAGTTGTTAGAAGCAGGCGGGATGTGCACTGTGGTAGGACTGGCCAAGTTCCTGTCCACATCTGATGTGGAGATCTGATTAGTCTAGCTTGGACCTCAGAGAACACACTCCAAAGATAAGGTTCAGTCACCCAAGCAAGAGGGGCTGATGCCAGGCACACAGGAAGGAGCCATGAGGCCGCACCCAGCAGCCGTGTGCTGCAAGGACACAGTTTAGCCAGGAAAGGACACTAAAGTGCAGACTGGGTTAATGCAGTGTCAGAGACAACACATGCTTCAGAGCAGTCACATTTAGAGAGGCTTTTCTCCTTCTTTTTTTCCTTTTACAATTTCTTTTTTGAATCTTGGGAATTTCACACCATGAACCCTAATTCCATTCACCTCCCAGTCCCTCTATATCCTCCCCTCACCCCAGCAGCACCTTCTCCCACCCAGAAAATTTTAGAATATCAAGCCAAATAAAAGCAAAAGAAAACAAAACAAAAAGCCCTCCTTGCTCGCTCCTCCGTCTTTCCCACCTCTCCAATACCCCTTTATTTGTTCTGGTGGCGCGGGGACCTTGGTGTGTCACACAGTACACCCTTTGTCCACTCAGCTTTGCTGTCCAATGTTCATTGCAGTGAGTCACTGGCATGGTGGTTCACCATCATCCCTGGATCCTCACCGGAACTCCTCTCAGATACCCTACAGCCACCCCAAGTCATGGAGACCCTGCAGCTGTCATTCCCCAGGACCAGTCCTTCATGAGCTCCGCCAGATCCTAGATGGGGTAGATCCCCTCCCTGTGTGGTGAGGGGTGGGAGGGGGGCAGCTCTCCCATGAGGGTTTAGGGTCAGCTCAGAGAGAGACATTTTACAGAAAGAAAGAGGATGCTGGGTACACTGTTCAGAGTTAATTGAACTAATTCAGGGACATAAAGAAGCATGTTTTGAACTGTACTGTGAAAGTTAAGACTGAAAAGGAAGGGGGATAAAATAGTCAGAGGAAATGCTGGTGTGAGTTTCCAGGGACCCTTTCAGCAACGCTTTCTCTGCAGCTGGGGCCCTGAATGCTACATATGCACACACAGCAAAAGCCTGGTTTTTCAGATGATGCACTGTAAGGAGAGCTTTCTCCTAATGCCATAAAATAGAATTTACTAAGTATAATTTGGGGGTTTCTTTATCTGCCTTTCTAACACTGCTAGACCTGTAGGAGAAATCAAGAGTTGGTCGATTGTGCTGTGTTACACGGTATTGTTTCAGAGTCAGTCAATTCCAAGAAACATAAAATTAACCCTGAATGTGACAAGTGAGTGTTTCAAGGTTTGAGAGGCTCACATAAAAATAAAGCGTTTGAGGTGATTGCTGTCAAAGAAAAGCTTTTTCCAAAGTGTATTAATTTTTTTTTGTCCTCTGTCACTTTGACTAACAACATATACTTAAATTACCAGAAATAATAGTTTCCTGTGTTCTAGCCCTCCTGTGAAGCTGAAGGCTGCCAGGCATGTGAATTCATTTAACACCTTTCCTGAGTTAAGGAAGTAAAATGCAGACTCCTTCTCCTGCCTCCCCTTATATCCTTTCCTCCTCCCCTTTCTTTCTCCTTCTCCACCAACAGATCTTCACCCCCCAGTATTCCTGCATTTAGTCTGTACTGAACTTATTCTAGTAAGGAAGTTTTTCTTTCTCTTTCTTCCACGGAATCTTTTTTCTTCTGTGAAACCTGCTTTCATGGCTTAAGAACAGTTTATTTATTTATGTTTGTGTGCATGTCTGTGTGAAGGTGTTTTACCTGCATACCACATGCATGCCACATGCGTGATGGTACCTACAAAGACCAGAAGAGGATGCTAGACCCCCTGGGACTGGAGTTACAGATGGCTATAAGCAGCCATGTAGGTGCTGGGAATTGAACATAGATTTTCCAGAAGAGCAACCAGTGAGTGCTCTTAACTGCTGAATCATCTCTCCAGCTCCTCAGTTTGTCCCTTTTCAGTAGGGATTATTTGTCTTGCTGTGGCAGGGGAATGCTGATGAATTACTCCCACCATGAAGCTGAAAAAATATTCTTTAATTCCATTTAGAAACACACACACACACACTAGCCAGAATGATAAAAGAACTGTTGGAGGTATCATCATCCCTGGGTTTGAGTTATACTACAGAGCTGCAATAATAAAAATAGCATGATGCTGACATAAAAACACTAGAATTGAGGACCAATTCTAGTTCACCCACCTATGGCCACCTGGTTTTTGACAAAGAAGCCAAAAATACACACTGGGAAAAAGATAGCATCTTAAACAATGCTAATCAATCTGCATAACTACATATAGAAGAATGAACTAGATCCCTATCTCTCAGCTTGCACAAAATTCAATTCCAAGTGGATCAAGGACCTTGACATAAGACCTGATACCCCAAATCTAATAAAGAAGGAAGTGGAGACTGTGTATGCTTCAGCATATAGGCATGACAAAGACTTTCTGAACAGGGCCCTGTAGCACAGGCTAACAGTTGACAAATTGAACCATGTGAAACTAATAATCTTCTGTGCATCAAAGGCAATTCAAGCCAGGAGGCAAACTACAGAATGAGAAAAAATGTGTACCAGCCATACACCCAGCAGGGGGATTAGTGTCAACAGTATACAAAGAACTAAAAAACTAAACACTGGGCTGGAGACATGGCTCAGAGTTTGAGTACTGACTGCTCTTCCAGAGGTCCTGAGTTCAATTCCCAGCAACTACATGGTGACTCACACCTATCTGTAATGAGATCTGGTGCCCCCTTCTGGCCTAAAGGGATACATACAGGCAGAACACTGTATGCATAATAAATATTAAAAAAAAAAGACCTAGACACCAAGAAAACAAACATCCTAATTTAAAAATAGGCATTGATCTAGACAAAGAGTTCTCAACAGAAGAAAGGCAAATAGTTGAGGGAGACTTAAAAAATGTTCAATATTTTTAGCCATCGGTAAAATGCAAGTTAAAACTACTTAGAAATTTCATTTTAACCCAGTCAAAATGGGCAAAAAGCAGATGGCAATAGATAAGGACATGGATGTGGGACAAAGGGAGTGTTTATTCACTGCTGTTAGGAGTGCAAACTGCTGTAGCCACTAGTTCACCCCCCCCATTCAGTCAGGGACCCCAGGGCATGGGTTGGTACTGCCAACATTCAGGATGGTGATCTGGACTTGCAGGTAATTTGTTAATGACAGAGTCCTGAGAGAGAGAACCAGGATTTCAGAAAGATAAGGAGATAGGTACGTTTGGGATCAGAAGATCTTACAGAAGCTTATGTAAGTTTATTATGCCAACCAAGTTTATTAAGAAGTACAGCGTCTTATATTCTATTTCCAGGGAAGAAATATGACAAAGGCAGCATAAACTAGCTAATTAAACAACATTGCATAAGGTAAATACAGTATCTCAAGAGCATTATAGACTGAGCATACAGCAGCCTTGGGACTGATAATCATAGCTCTGTACAGTGAGGAGAGTCAGGTTCTTAAGAGCTGAAGCCACAGCTTCCCCAAGGCCTTGACCCCAGGCCATTACCAGCTCTGCCAAGTATATCCCTAGTTTTAGAGACAGAGCCGTGTTTCTTCTCTATACATCAGGTCCTCAGAGAAAGCCTGAGCTGATCATCCCTGTCATTGTTACTAAGCAAATGTAGGTGTTGTCAGTTTCATTAGCTTTTGATATTGCTATGGCCCTGTTCTCACTCAGATATAAAATATCTGCTCTGCCCACATCAATTTTAATCTTTTTTTCCTAAGGAAATTAAAAATTGAAACTTTAGTACAATTAATCACTATCTAAATTCTAAGTCAAAACAAATATAAGAACTGTGATTATATGAAGATAAGAGGTCATAGAAAAGAATTCTTTCCAGGAAAATAAAATCAAATCTTGAGCAGAACATAGGGCTCTTAAATTAGCCTGGATATAAACTGGCTTAGTTCTGAAGGTGTTGCCCATGAGAACATGAGTGTCATCACTTGTCTTGGCAGGTGTAACCTGGTACTTGTCTCCTGTCTCCAGAGACGAGTCCTTCCCTGGGTGAGCAGGTGTAAAAATGCCCCCTTAAATGCCTGGATAAAGAGAGAAAATGTATCACTGATCAGTTCAGAGAAGAGTGAGGTTTAGCCGGACAGTGGTGGCGCATGCCTTTAATCCCAGCACTCGGGTCCGTCTCCGTCCGTCTCGAGACACTCAAACTCCGGTCGCTGGTCTACAAGAGCAAGTTCCAGAACAGCCTCCAAAACGACAGAGAAACCCTGTCTCAAAAAATCAAAAAAGAAGAAGAGGAGGAGGAGGAGGAGTGAGGTTGTGAGATTTATCTGCAAAGTCTTACTCTCTCTCTGGTTTAATCTAGACACCTTTGATTGTCACGTGAGATTGTTCTACGTTGGTCAATCTAATAATATGAGAGGGTCCTGGGGCCCCTTCAGCAGTGTTTCAGATGACTTAGGAGGGACTAGAGGAAAGCAGACCTCATGGCCACAGGATACACACAGTAGTCTTGTTACTGCACTAAGGGAAAAACATTGCCTAGACCAAAGTCTTCATCTATTGGGTAATCATTTCCCATGAAGAGATGGTGTATCCCCATTATATAATGAACGTTCTTTGCTGTACAGTTGGCCTCTTCCTCATTTGTAGACCCTGTTGAAGTTGCCCATTCTAAGGCTTTTACATCTTGGGAGCCATCTACCATTATGAGCGTCTTAACACAAATTTACCTAATGAACAGAGCAAATATAACCAAGTTATGTCAATTACTTTAGCATCTAAAGCAGTTCCTGGCAAATTCACTTGTTTGGGGTGCACAAGACAGTTCAGCTAGGGATCAGTCATTGCATTTATATTAACTGTCCATTGAAGGTATACAAAATTCACTTTATTCTTGGAGTTGGAAAGACAAATATATGGTCTTTACTTGTCCACAGTAATATGAACACACCATACACAGTGATGTGAGCAGTGTAGATTCCTAAGAATAAAGTGGATCAAATACAGCTCACAAGATTCGCTCCCAGGTACATACCCAAGAGAAATGAAAGCGTAGTTCCATGCAGAAACAGCTCTACAAACTTAGAGCCGCATTCTTCACAGTAGCCAAAATGTGAGAACAAGCCTTATGTCCACCCATGGTAAGTTGACTTTAAAATGTGATGTAGCCATACATCACAACAATATGTGAGTGTGATAAGACTGAAGCTCTAATAGGTTTTGTAAGTACATGGAGAGATTATGAAATAGTATTCTAAGTGAATAAGAAAAAGACAACATATCTTCAGTTGTAAAAAGACCAGAAAAGGAAAAAAAAACCTGTAGGAGACAGAAAGTAAACTAGTGTTTACATAAGGTGGGTGGGAATGGAGGCAGGGTGGTGGTAGCTGTAGGATACAGGATTTCTTTTAGGGAAATAAAATGTAAAATTCCCTGTGGTGATGATTCCCCATACTTTAAGTATGTAACCCATGGGTTAATTGGACACGCAAGATGGGGAATTGTGTGTTAGGGGGATTTTATATCAATACAGCTGTTTACCTGGAGAAAATAAGAGGAACAGAAATTGAGTGACAAGGAACTATTCTCCCATTCCCACCCTGCAGAGAGAGCCGGGAGTGGGGGGAGCACAAACTTGCGTGGTTGCGGCAAGGCAGACAGACGGGAAACGAAGGAATCCTTTCAGTAATCCTGTTATTAAGAATTGCTTGTGAAGCTAATTAGGATGGAACAACTTGGAGCTAAAGGAAGAGGGCATCATGCTTGGGAGAGTAGGGGCAGCTGTCGCCAGTTCGAAGTCTCACAAGCAGCTCCAAGGACCTAGAGGACCACTTACACCAGAACAGGGAAACTTATTTGCAAATGGAGGAATTCTCCCTATATTAATAAGTCCATTAAGTTCAAACAGCTAATGAAGTGTGACAGAATTCCTTTGTTTTCTGTTTACAATGATTTTTGTTGTGTGCTTTTGTGTGTTACTGAATCTCTTAGTTTGATAATTTTTTTAAGTCGATAGGAAGTTTATAGGCATGCTAGGAAATGTTCCATGGGTGATTCCCTAGTAACCACAACTATCTGGGAACATGAGCTGTGACTCTTTTTTGTTTGTTTGTTTGTTTTTATTGAGCTCTACATTTTTCTCTGCTCCCCTCCCTGCCTCTCCCCTCTCCTTCAACCTTCTCCCATGGTCCCCATGCTCCCAATTTACTCATAAGATCTTGTCTTTCTCTACTTCCCATGTAGATTAGATCCATGTAGATCTAAGAAATATAGATCTCTTAGAGTTCTCATTGTTGTCTAGGTTCTCTGGGATTGTGATTTGTAAGCTTTTTTTTTTGCTCTATGTTTAAAAATCACTTATGAGTGAGTATATGTGATAATTGTATTTCTGGGTCTGGGTTCCCTCACTCAAAATGTTTTCTAGCTCCATCCATTTGTCTGCAAATTTCAGGATGTCGTTTTTTTCTGCTGTGTAGTACTCCATTTTGTAAATGTACCACATTTTGCTTATCCATTCTTTAGTCAAGGGGCATTTAGGTTGTTTCCAGGTCCTGGCTATGACAAACAATGCTGCTATGGACATAGTTGAGCACATGTCCTTGCGGCATGATTGAACATCCTTTAGATATAT
>LOEQ01000179.1:86981-102733 GCA_001685075.1 Bramus lutescens | reverse complement strand
TTCCTGCTGCTAATGGGACTGACTGGCAGCTCTCCATGCCACATCAAGGTGCAGATGTTGTCACCCTGCCAGGCTCAGAGCCAGCTGACACCCTTTCCTGGCACTGTTCGTTATCACCTTCTCAGCAATGTTGCCAGCTGAGACAAGCCTAGCCTAAGCTGGCCAGTCTTTCGATGGCGGGACTGTGGTAGTCACCTTGCTACCTGTTAGGCTGGTGATTCGGTGAGGCTGCACCTAGGGAATCACAGAATCATTCATGTTTAGGAGTTACCATTGCAGACCCCAGCAGTTTCTTTATTCGTTTCTGGGATGAAATGAAGCTCTTCTGTATAACTCCAATGGCCTCTTTTCCTCCTCAGTGTTCCAACTTAGATACCACCAGGAAGCAGTGATCTCTCATCCTTGACCACTGGGAGATATGATGACAATTGGGACATATGTGACAGCTAGCGTGGTAAAGCACACCTTTAATTCCAGCACAGAGAGTCAGGTGGATCTCTATGAGTTCTAGGCTAGCCTGGTCTACATAATGAGTTCAAGGGCAGCCAGAGCTACATAGTGAGACACTGTCAGAGAGAGAGAGTTGGTGACAGCATCTTATATCATCTTTGACACTTTTAATGATGGCTATGAGGCATAAATTAATGGTGGGTACAATATGGCAGACTCTATGGAGAGCCAACAAGGAGTGAGTCCACAAGTGACAACAAACAGGAAGTGTTTGCTTGTAAACCAGAGATACAGTCAGGTTTCTGGGAAGTCAGAGGAATATGGGACACAGTTAGTAGATGGAGCAACAAGGAAGTGTACAGGAAGTTCAAGGCTCATCACCAACAGGCCAAAAAACAAACAAACAAAAAAATAGAGTGAAAGAAACGAAAACTGGAAGAGTCAGTGGAGAGCTGTGAGGCTGCTTTCCTCTGTCCCGAAGGTTATGACGTTTACTTTGAAAGATCCGTGTTAAGAAGCACATAGAGAGCATCGAGACTTCAGATAGGAAGGTCAGCGCTCCAGAATAAAGCTCTCCTAATCCAACACGGAAGGGAAAAATGACCAGACGGTTGGAATCCATTGCCCCCACCCCGAGACCCCTGCCTGTTGGCACCATTCACATCACCCTCCCAAGCACAGGAGCACCCTGGTCCAGGGGCTTTGGGTCACATGAACCTTCCCTGCACTTAGAGGCCAAGAGCCAACAATTTGGAATCCCAGTAAAGGACGACAGAAAATTAAGGGCAGGTGAAATTCCCAGAGAACAGCAGAAGTGCCTTTCTAAGCCAGAAGAAGGTCTCAAGTTCCATTAAGGATCTTGTGTTACCTGGAGCTGTGACTGGAAAGCCATCCTCATGAATTTTTAGGGTGCCAGAATTAAAAACAAACTACTAAGAGCCTCCAAAAAGCTCAAAAAGGTCAAGTAGCATTAGAGTCATGATTGAAAAGTGCTAAGTGCCCAAAGATAATGGAGTAGCCTTCCAGCTCTGAGGAAGAATCCTTGATCCTGGAGCTGTTAAGCACAGCAACCTATTCTGGGCCAGGACAGGCCCTTCCAGAAGTATAAGGAGCTGGGAAGCCTCTCATGTTCTCCTAGGGAACTAAGAATCAAAGGGCTGTTATATTCAAGCAAAGCAAGGGAGGAAGTCAAAGAAATGAAAATAACAGGAAGGAAGGAAGGAAGGAAGGGAGGGAGGGAGGGAGGGAGGGAGGGAGGAAGNAGAAAGAAAGAAAGAAAGAAAGAAATAGCAGTGAGGAAACATGGAATCCCTCTTCAAAAACAGTGCAAGCAGAGCCATGAAGCAGCTCAGAGATGAACCTGTCCAAGTTGAAAAAGAAAGGTACAGTTCCCCTGGGAAAGGTCTCTAGGGAGGGGAAGACTCAAGAAAATAGATAATATTGCTAAGGGGGTAAAAACAAGCAAGCTGTGATAAATATAAGAAGTATAAGAAAAAGAAAAGCAGATTGGAAATGGTCAAAAAAACTATTCAATTCCTACAAAACAAACTTTTGGGATGACTGTCTTTGAGAGGCTTAGGGCTTGTGTCCGGCCATGGAGGAAGACAGCCCTTACCCTCACCTGTGTATGTTCATGGTGGCATCAGTCCTTTTGGTTTTCATGGGTCCTCGTGCAGCCAAGCACATAAGACTCTGCTGTGCTTGTAGGACAGTGCAAAGTGCCAACCTTCCTGCAGAAAAAGGGAGATGGAGTAAAGAGAAAACAGAGGAGTAAAAGATACGGAGCCTGGGGAGGTAGGCAGGAAAATGAGGGAGAAGGGTTGAAGGAGCCAGTGGTAGCCTCACCGCAGACTTGGGAACAGCTAAGATTGGGAACAAATGGTGCAGTTAAATTTCAAAGAAAAACATCTTCACACTAACCCATGAAATACTAAAAGGGCTCAGCATCATGGCCAACCAGACCTTTCTCATCCACTGAAATGCTTTCTTGACATTTTTCATTTAATTTTTATTTTATGAGATTGTGTGATTTGTCTGCATATATATCGGTGCACCTCGTGTGTAGAGAACCTTCAGAGGCCAGAAGAAAGCATCAGATCCTCTGAGACTAGAATTACAAGGTCATAAGCCACCATGTGGGGGCTGAGAATCAAAGCCAGATCCTTTTCATCTCTCCGGCCCCTATTAGGATGCTTCTGACTGCTTGTAGCAGAAACCCTGACTTGAAGCTTTTTCCAGGGCAGTCTCAGGGTGCTGCCCAGGCTGGCCTCAGGTGCACCTGCGCAAGCCTGCCACAGTCTCGTTCCTGGGCCGACTGTCACAGTCCACCACGTCTGACTGAAATGTTCAAACGTAGATGTCTCCTACTCCTGTAATTTGAAGTCCCAAGGTAGGAGGGCTTGAAGGCCTGCTAATTCATTGTCCCACTGATGTCATTAAGGAACCAGGTTCATAGCATCTCTTTTGCTCTTCCTCCTCCTGGAGAGCCTTCATTCATCATAGAGGCTTCTGTGGTCCGAGGTTAGCAGCTGAATACCCAAGTGTCAAAACCATCTCCTGAAAGAGAAGTCTTCCTTTTCCGTGTTTTATTTTTGCCAGCAGGGGAACATTTTCTAGAAGTCCCTCAGCTGATTTCTCATGACTCATCTTGGTCAAAATTTTATCACATGCAAACCCTGATCTATTTGTTAACGAAAATGGAAGATGCCTTCTCAAAGCCAGTCCTCAGTTCTCAGTGGACTGGATTCTGTAGGAAGACCCTGGAAACAGTGATTTCTGTCTCAGCACAACTGTAATAACTACACAAGTTGTCTATTAATCTTATGCTCCTTAACTGATTAGTGTTCATGCCAGCAGATTTGTTCAAGACATTGTTATCTGTGTTAGCCTTGTACTCAGTTATGGAACTAATTTGGAATAAAAAGGTCATGGCCAGTGTCTAGTTTCTTGTTCCGAAATCCTCCCTTGAAATACAGGTTAATTAATTAAATAAGGTTAATATCAACTCAGGATCCTCAGAACTTCTGAGTGAATTTTTTCTTTGAGTATCTTTATATAATTCATACATGTTTTGAGTTTCTATATAATTCATACATGTTAAAGGACCCTTCACCTCTTTCTGTAATCTATCAATGTTTTGTGCAATAGGAATGCTATAGAGATATATAGCTTCTTGGTTTGTTTTCACAGAGCTGGTGGTTTGCCCCTAGGGCCCTGTGCGTGCTAGCAGCTGCATAACCACCAAAATTTCTTAAGCTTTTAAAGTTTTACTTGCCTTCTTCATAGCTTGGAGATACCCTATTTATACTCTAGGCAAGGTGTGATCATTAAATATGCAGTAGGAAACTGTACAGTGGACTGGAGAGATGGCTCCGTGTTTAAGAGCACTGGGTACTTTTCCAAAAGTACCAAAAGATTCTCAGCATCCAGATAATGGCAAACAAATCTGTAATTCCGGGTCCAGGGGATATTTTGCCCTCTTCTGGCCACCTTGAGCACTCCATGAGCACAGTGCACAGAAATAGAAGTAAAACACTCAGACAACAATGAGAACCCTAAGAGGGTTCTAATCTACATGGGAAGTAGAAAAAGACAAGATCTCCTTTGTAAATTGGGAGCATGGGGACCATGGGAAAGGGTAGAAGGGAAGGGAAGAGGAAGGGAGGGGGCAGAGAAAAATGTATAGCTCAATAAAATCAATAAAAAATTTAAAATATCTTTAAGAAAACAGTACATATACAAAGAGGAGGTGATTCACTGTCCAGTCTCCTTCCTACTGTAATATGCATGGGATACCTAGTCTTAGGTTCCCTAGTTTCTGTAGTCTTTATAGAAGGCTGATACTATTGGAAAGTGAGTCAAATTAGGGACAAGACGTATTTAACTCCCATTGAAGTATGAATATAGCAACAAGAAGAGAGATGAAAAGCAGAAAGGATAAAGACCAAAGGGAGGCGATACCATGCTTTTGAATATGTTTCTCAATCAAAGAGCAGGCTGCTCTCACTGCGTGCCCTGAACTGGACCCTGCCGAGCCCCACCAAAGGCACTTTGGTGGGATGGCTTCCTCCCAGAAGGATATCAGGGCAGCTTTGTTTCTTCACGGAAAGACTTTGAATCATAAAAGGAAATCAGATGATCAAAAGGTGTGAGGTGGTGGATAAAATGTGTTGTAAGATTCTAATTCAATAATCATTGATTCTCTAGCATTCTCTCCTGGCAGAGGGGTGCCGAGGAGTTCAAATTAGCATCTTAGCTACTCACTCCCAGCATCCATTAGTGGAGATGAGGGCTTGTGTTGGCTTCTGCATTCTTCTCAGCCCACCAAGGCCATGGGACTGAGCAACATGCCTGTAGCTCTGACACCTGCAGCTTTATGATTGCCACTAACATCTAGGCACAGTTCAGAAATGGATTGCCCTGTCCTTCCTCGGGAGCATTCCTGGTCCCGAAACTCATCCTCCTGGTTCCTTCACTGCCTGTCTTCAGGTAAGAAGCTCTAGAATCTGTCTGTAGAACAAAGCGCCACAGCAGAACAGAATGGGGTGTCCTGACTCACCTGCACAAGTTTCTTCTGATTCAGAATCAAGGGGTTCTTCTCTAAATACCTAGTATGAACAGGTGACCCCTTTTTCCTCTGTCTGCCTTTCAAAGGTCCAGTAGGGACGGGGTGCAGTGCAGGTGGGTCTCCTTCACCTCTGCCACAGCTACACAGTGGAGCAGATGTCCCATCTCCTGAGGCAGAGAAGCGCCAGCGAAGCAGCCACAGTATTGATTGGAGAGGGATTAGCTCCCTTGGCNCAGGTGAGCTGCTGCGTCCAGCAGAGGCTAGGCGAACTGGCCTTGCTGGACTTCCACAGGACAGATTTAGGATTTTAATATGCAATCTAAAGGGCCTGAGCCTGGGACTTCTCCCATGGAAAGAGCTGGTGATCACAATAAACGTTTTAATCTTTTATTAGTTCCAGGGATGTGTTAGGAGTACATAATAAAAATATTTCCCCAAATGCAGTACCAATACTCTAGGTACCTCTATCTACATGCCTTTTCTTTGAGAGCCCCTGTGTATAGTCAGGTATTAGGAGCTTTTGGCCACTCTGGTTTGTTTCATATCCTTTAAATTGCCTTAAGGTGCCAGGCTAGGTTATGTGGATAAGTTAATATCTTTGAGAAATCATTGGTGATGTGTCAATTTTACTCCCTCTGAGCTCCTTCTGATTTGGCATCTCTTTCCAGATCCTTGCCACATAGCTGACACTCACCTGTATGATAGACTTCCTCTGTTTCCTGTCCTGGGTTTCTCTCTCATACCCCATGCCCCCAGACCCTCACTCCCCAGGTGGTAGTGTGAACCCAGACCTAGCAGACAGGTGGCACACAGGTGGATCCCTGTCTGCATCTGCTGTTCCACAGTTAGTAGGAGCTCTTCTGTGACCCATGGGCTTCACGGGCTCTACTTGCAAGAGCCCAGAGACTCAAAGCATTAGGCATGGATAAAGTGTCTTTGTTCCATTGTCCCATGTTCAGCCCTTATCTGCCTGCCTTTATATTTTTGCCCCCTTTTGCCTCCTTCTGGTTTAGATAAAAATCCAGACTAATCAGAAATAGAAGCATGTATAACATAAGACCTAGATAGCAGATAGGAAGATGGATCTGGGGAGGTCGGTTAGTTAATAAAGTGCTTACCTTGCAAGCATAGAGACCCAAGTTTGACCCCAGAGAGAGCCTATGTAAAAATTCTGGCATGGTGGAGTAGTCTTACAATGGTACAGTCAAGAAGAAAGAGACAGGTATGTCCCTGAGGATTGCTGGAAATTTCCAGACCATCAAGAGAATTTGTCTCAAAAAAAAAAAGCAAGAAAAGGGCACAAATGCCTAAAGAACAACCTTCACTGAAGGTTGTCTTCTGGCTTACATGTGTACATATGTGCACACACACTTGCACGTAGGAATGCACACACATACAGAGACACAAAAGATTAGCTAGGAAAAAAGAATATAAGCATGAAGAAGCATTTATATGCACTCATTTAGCTATGGTACATCTCATGTAGAAAAGTTAAGTGTTTAGATGCACGCATACATATACACATGTGTGGTGGTTGAAATATAGAATGTGCATCCTTAGAGCAGATGGTAGAACGTCAGAAGTCGATATCACCTGGTGATCAGATGGAGATCTGTGAGGATACCCATGAATTTTCTTCTGACAGGATAGTTGTACTTTTAGAAAATTTTCAAATGATGCTATAGGATTCTCAATCCCTTCTCTTTGACCCTCTGGGTTTACTCTCCTTCTTTATTTGAATCAAACAGCCAGGGATCAGAGCACATAGCCACAAGCATGCTAAAGTAAAGCAACCTTCCAGGCCTGCTAGTGTGCCCTGCTGCCACAGCCCCCACCAGAGCCCTCCATTTGGCTGATCACACCTCTCCATCCTTTCACGTACCGTTTTGTTTAGCTATCCCAAGAGAAGGAACAAACATTAAAAAGGGCTCTCATTCCATGAAGGCTTCAGGCCAAAAAGAGCCCAGCAAACTCTTCTCTGCTTAAACAAGTCCACATGTCTAAGTTTGACAGTACCTTGCTTTCAGGAGTGGAGTCTTGCTGACTCCTGCTGTTGGACCATCATCCTTACATGGTTCCTCACCCAGGTCCTCAACTCTTCCTAATAGACCGCAGCCTTATCCACTTTGATTTTGCTTCTCTTTAAAAGCAGCTTCAAAATCTGCCAGAGCTGAACCTAGTTCCAACCCCGATCTTTCAATTACAAAAGTCACCAACACCCCTCCATGGACCGTCTTACTCTCTTCCTCTAAATGGTTCTCATTTCCATCCCAGGCCAAAAAAAAAAAGAAAAAAGAAAGAAAGAAAAAAGAAAAAGACATACGCATGTTTAAGGCTAATGCTTCTAAAATGCAGGCAATTCAGTATGGAACCTCAGCATCAAAGCATTGTTGATCAAATTACATGGTCCATGTGGTTGGCCCCTTAATCGGGTAGTTATTTGCCAGGAACTGCTGTGTGCCATTACCTCCGTTAAAGCAGAAGTATCTGTTTTCTTTTCCCTCCCAGCCTGACAGCAAATACCACCCAGTCCAAAGGTAAACTGATGATTATGTCATCAGATGCTTGTGGATGCTTTAATTCCAGTTGGTCCTAAGGGAGAATTCTGCCATTGTGATTGTTGTCCATGGCGAACAACATAAACTGCTTCAGTCAGCAAAAATGTGTCATCTCTTTCACTTGCTACATGTTGAATTGCTGACTCTTCTTTAGAGCCAGTGGTCATTTTTTAATTCTTTAATTTATGTATGGGTCAAAAAATTTTAAAAACTGAGTATTTTTAACTAAATATCATAAAGTTTAGGGTTTTTTATTATATACAGTGAAATCAAATGTGTGTGGCTTATTTGCAAATGTGGGCATTAATAACTAATATTTAAATAGGTTAGATTAGCAATTTTAGTGATATATTTCAGAAATTTTTTCCAATAATTTGCACACTCAAAATCAATTTGAATACAATGTGTAAATTGAATTTAATTTTTTGATATAAAATTGTAGTTATCAGCTTGAACCATTTAAATTTACTGTTTAATATATGCTTTCCAGCTCACTTGGTTAGAATTTCATTGCTCCTTATCTATATAAATTTAATTAGGCTTGATATCATCAGTATATTATAGAACTAATTAAAGATTTAGATAAGTGCTAAGGGGGCTTATTGAAAACTCCATAAAGTTCCATTTGGAAAATGAGATAGATATTCCTCCTCTAGTCATTGTGAGGGAAGGAAACAGCAAGAAGTATCTCTTGCGCTATTTCGGAAAAAAAATTTAACTGTATTTAATGGACTTATTCTTTTCTTTGAAGAGCTTTTTAATTACTCTGTATCTGTGTGTAGTCCAACAACAGCTACAGTCTTTATTTAAAGGCTTTAAACTCATCCCCCTTTCTCCCTTGAGCCAGCCCTCTGTGTGAATGCAGGAGTGTGTGTGTGTGTGTGTGTGTGTGTGTGTGTAGACTAGTGGGTAGAATAGTATACCAAATTGTGATCACAGATTCCATAGAGTCCTGGAGTATTTACTGGGGATAAAACAGAAAGTTTGGGTGCACCTGCCATGAATACAGTGAGGAAGGAGGACAGATACGCACCCCAGCCCATCCCTGGAAAAAGACCAGAAACCCTGGGCAAAGCCTAGGTGCCCACTTATAGATTCTGCTATTCTGGGTGAATCATTTTGTAGAAACCACTTTTGAATTCCCCTGTATCTGCATCTCTGCAATAGAGTAGAAAGCAGATTAGTTTAAAAGACTGTGATTTCCACTAAGTGCTTTGTGTCTTCATTACAAAGCACAATAAAGCTTTTTATTACAATGAAGCTGCCATTATATCCAATTGAATATACACTGAAGTAAAGCTGCATCACCCACATTTCCCAGCACTCTCTGTGCTCTTGTCAGAGCTGTGTGTGTATGTGTGTGTACGTGCATGTGTCAACCAAGTAACACAATGCATGCTAGAAAAATCAAGTAAAAGAACAAATAACAAATGGGGGCCATCTGCAACCCATCGTACTGTCATTTAGTACCGAGGCCCCAGGGAGACTGGGAAAGCAAATAGATTGCTGTGAGCCAGTATGGTATATAATGGAAGGTTACAGGCTTCAGGAGATGCGGATTTAAGTCCACCCTCCCACTGATGAGCTATGTGACCCAGGACCTCATCTCTTCATCTCTCTCTGCATAAATTGCATTTCCTGGAAAATGGAAATAATATTAATAATGCTGCCCCCTTTCCTCATGCTGTCCTTCTGTGGATTACAGTGGTTTTAGATGCCATCTATTGTAACCTAATCCATTTAGGTCTCCAGAAATGGAAACTGAGGCACACTGGCATTGAGCAGTGAGGCCATAATCACCAACTAGTGGTGGAACAAGGACTGGAAGAAGCGTATCAGGAATGTCGCACTGTGTGTGCACCCCCACTTAGAATGTGAAAGAACAGACAGGCATCACCCTAAGAGCATCCTGGCTGCGCTTGCTGGGAGTGTCTCCCCTTCAGTGACTATTCCTGAATACATTCCCAACTCCTGGCTGAGCTTGCTGGGAGTATCTCCCCTCAGGGGGTCTTCCCCCCGAATACATTCCCCACAGCTTTCCTACTAAGCTGGTTTACAAATATTCACACACCCCAGCCTGAGAAATGTTCTGCAGAAATATTTGGGTCACAAACTAATGTTTGTCTCGCCACATTTGAAATGTTTCCTCTCTGAAAACATTAGAAATGTGTGCCGGGAAACCCGAGTCCCAGAGAAACGTCAGACTGAAATAAAGATGTACTCGGATGCTTGCTTTAGGACATTCAAGGCATCACTGTCTCCTGCTGACCTGTAAGAGACATGCAGCATCACTGTTACACAAATTCTAATTGGTCTTAATAATAAAAACCAGGAGACAGATATGGGGTTAATGCTGAGAGATCAGAGAAACAGAGCAGTCACCCACTAGTTCTTCCCTCTACTGAATCCTCAGACCAAAGGGGCAATCCTGCCCCTATGAATCCTCAGACTGAATGACTTGAGCTCCTGTCTCCTCCCGCCTTATATTCCTCTCTCTGCCCAGCCATACCCCTTCCTGTCTGCACCTCCCTAGTGCTGGGATTAAAGGCCTGTGACTCCCAAAACTAGAATTAAAGGTGTGTGCCACCACTACCTGGCCTCTATGGCTAACTAGTGTGGCTAGCTCCGCACTCTGTTCTTCAAGCAAGCTTTATTTGTTAGATCACAAACAAAATATCACTACACATCACCTTAAACTGTGGCGTTGTTTGACTTGAAACTCTAAAAGGTATAGAGACTGGTGCTGCAGGAAGTGAGTCTCTTCTCTCTGGGAGTCTAGAGACTGTCGAGAAGGGAGTATGGAGCAAGGAGGCAGGACACAGGCCAGGGCAATATCACAGACGGGGGCAGGGAGGGCTTTCTTTGTTGCCTCCTCCTTTTTCCCCACTCTCCCCAACATGGCTTCTGCAGTGGTGATGTATAACCCTGGTCTGATCATGATGGAGCCTGGTCTCATCCTGTAGCCAGCAACATGAATTCTAGGCAGAGTAGGTCCAGCTCTGACTCGATTTCCGACGCATGGATGATTTCAAATAACTCATCCTGCCGCTGTATGGAGCATAGTGGAAGAGGCTCAGAGGAAAGTGCTCAGTATTTGCTCCGGGAGCCCTTGTCTCCACTTTCCTCCCCTGTAGTTTTCTCCCTGAAATGGAGGTCATAAGAGCAACATGTGTGTGACACAGGGAGGTAACAGAGAGGCTACATCCTGTCATGGGCATCCCCACTGTACCTGATAAAGTTCTGTATACTTTCTTAAAGCACTACGAACTGAGACTCTGATTGTGAAGGCCTCATGTGTGCAGGAAATGACAGAGTTTCATCTGTCCTACCCACTACCTTTGGTTGTATTTGAGAAAAACTAGCTCAGGCATCCAGGTGTTTTTGTTACCTTTTAAGTGACTTTTTTTTCTTTTAGGGATCAATAAATATTTTCTTTAAAAACCTGTATCCTCAGTACTGGAGAGATGGCTCAGCAGCTATGAGCGGATACTGCTCTTTCAGGGACCTGGGTTCAGTTCTCAGGAGCTTCAAGCAGCTCACAACCAGCTATAACTTCAGTCCAAGGAGTTCTGTGCCCTGTGTTGGCCGCCGCAGACACTGGCATCCTCATAGTGCACACACACACACATGCAGACAGAAGCACGGGCATAGCATTTTAACTTTTAAAATCTGTAACCTCTGGGACCTCAGGCAGCCCTGTCCTCTACTTTTCTCTCTACTACAGCTTCCAATCCACTGTGAAGACTTAGTTCCTCCTGGCTGTAAGTATGGTCTGAAGGCCATCTATGCAAAAGGCAGATATCTACAAGACGTGACTGTGTGGTAACGGCAGCACCACACTCACACTGGTAGGCGTGTGCCCAAAAGGCTGCCACAGACATGACCTAGGTTCTCTCTTGATAGGTAAGCAGTTTTTATCTCCTTCAGCTCAATTCTGTTTGTAAACTGTGTTCTCATAGGCCAACTCAGGAGTTTGAATAGAATGTTCTTATGTTGTTATGTAATCAAAATTCCGTCTTGAAAAAGAGAGTTCTGTCTCAGTGCTGGTGACCAGGTGACCTTAGGCAGGTAGTTGGCCCTTATGAGCCTCTTCAAAGTCAGGTGTTGTCTGAAAAGAGTACAGCAGGAGTAATTGTCAGATGCTAATTGCTCCCTTAATTAATGTCCTTCCTAATTATGAACATTAACACAATCATTACTGAATCTTTGGCTCAATTATGTCTCTATTACTCTGTAATTATACACACAGAACTGTCCCAATTCACACCCATTTTTCTAGTAAAGGTTATCCATTATCTGTTACTCTAAAGTTTTCTGGAGAACAACAGTGCACAAGGCTACTAGTCACTTAACCTGCAACAGTGTGGAGTCCTGAGAAATGGCTTTCGTGCATTTCAGGGGCACTTAGTGAAAGTGTTTCCACATCTGTCAGTTTGGGAGATCTTTGCTGCAATTACCAAAGGGAAGCGCTGAGCTGCAGCCAATGTCCTGATTAATGGGTAAATCCTCGCAGCATTATTGGCTGTGGACTAATGTCTTCTATGTACTTAAGTCAGGGTTGTAGTTCATAAAATTTGCATTTTTATAATAGCTTTATTGAGTAATAATTTACATGCCATAAATATTAACCCTTTTAAAGTGTGTAATTCACTGGTTTTTAGTCTAGCCGGAGTTGTGCAACCATCATCACTGACCAATTTTAGAATATTTTCATTGCCCCACAAAGAAACCCGGTATCCATTAGCAATCACTCCTCATTCCTCTGCAAGCCCTACCCCTGGCAACCACTAATTACTTTCTGTCTCCTCTGGACATATACAAATGGAATCAGGCAATAAGTGGTCTTTTACAGCCAGCTTCTTTCCATTAGCATCGCACTCTCAAAGTTCAAAACATTAGCATTTCTTAAAGTTGCCGTATGAAACTGACGGAGTTAAATGTGTCTCCAGGGACCCACCCCAACACCCGACCTTTCTCTTTCCTTCCTGGATTTTGTTGTTTGTTTGTGGGGGCACAGCGTAGGGAGTAAGAAGCTAATGTGGGTTGTGTTCTAGTTGGAGGTGGATCAGAGCTTCCTGTGCGCTAGGCAAGCAATTCTAACCCTGAGACACCCTACCCTGTGTTTGTGTTTGGTTGATTGTGGGTTTGTGGTTTTCCTTGGTTGGTTGGTTGGTTGGTTGGTCTTTTATTGTTTGTTTGTTTGTTTTATGGAGGAGGGATGGGTATTACTTTGTTTTGAAGCAATGTCTCCTCGTGTAACCCAGACTGGCCTTCAACTTACAGTAAAGCCAAGGATGACCTTGACCTCCTAATTCTTCAAGTGCCATCTTCCCATGTGCTGAGATTAGAGGTGTGTGCCACCATGTTTGGCATCCTGTTTGGTTGTCCTTGGGGATTTTGTGTTTTTTGTGTTAGTTGGTTGATGTTGCTGTTTGGTGCTAAGGACTGATTCTTTGTCCTCTTGGTGCTAAGCCTACAGCCTCTGGGAACATGTTTTTATTGAAATGCAATATTCATGAATAGATGTAGAAACCTGAAGTATACATGAGCTCATGAGCATCATCGGGTGCTAAATATCAAATTACCCCCCAAAAGCATCCTTTCAGCCCCCTCCTGGATATCCCAAACCAGGCAGGTTTTTATTTTCCTCAGTGTTCTGGTTTGTTCATTGTCCATCCGTAGACAGTGCACACCAGTCAAGCCGCGCTGTCCTCCCCATCGGAGAAGCCTTTCCCAGCCCTTCCACCTGGGTTTCTTCCTTTCGTTGCCATCGTTCCCAGGGGAAATAAAGCAGCACTAACCACTCAAGAGCTCTCCACACACGCTTGTTTCCTATCTGCCGTTCTAAGCCAGCTGCCTGCCTTTGTGGTGCCTCCTTGCTCTTGTCCCTGGTTTTCCTTGTCTGGACAGCAGAGATCTCTTGACATCATATCAGAGTGGGCAGGGCACACATAACCTCTCTCCTGGGTCAGGCCTAGAGGGGAACCCAGGCAGATAGCCCTACAACCCCATGCTGGCTTCTCCAGAGTCCCTCACCTGTCTTGTCACCAGATTACTTTTAAATCTGATCAAAATTATGTTCAATTCTATGCCTAGCTTGCTCTTCACAAGTAATAAGCCATTTCTTAAAGAAAGTAAGGTTTTATTTTAAAATTATTTTTAGTCTTTGAGAAAAAAAATGGGTGTATCGTGAATGGAAAGAAATAAAAGGAAAGAACGTGACTGCTCCTGGCTGTGGTGCAGGAGAAAGTTTATTATAGTTAAGAGGAAGAGTAGGGCCAGAGGCAGAGACATGTGGGAGAGTCCAAAGTGGACATGACCCTGAGCTGTGAAAGGGAGAGGAGAGAGGAGCTGCTAACCAAAAGGGTCAGCCTGGATCAAGAGGCCGACCAAGATAATGGCATAACCAAAATGGCTGGATTATATGAGAAGGGCAGCTGGAGGAAGGGGTTCCCAGCCCCTGGGCTGGGGAAGTTTAGGGTAAGGGGCAAGACATGCCAGCCATACCCTGTAACAGGGAGGGACTGAAGGATGCAGGGAGAACCTGGCAGCCAGGTCCACTTTGGTATATTAAATAGGCTCCTCAGCCATTTGTCCCAAGGTTTGAGACTTAACATATCCTAGAGGTATAGGTTAGTATTAAGCAGGTAAAGAGAGGCATATAGTTTGCTCCAACTTCCTCACAGTTGTCCTCTTTCTATAGAGGAAATGTAAATGCCATTAAATTTCCTCCCACCAAAGGCCTTTTCCTTATCTATAGACTTAAGAGAGTCAATGAAAAATCCTGGCGTTAGTCTTTTCATATAGAAAAGACTTGTTTAAAAAAATTGTCTTTCTCTTCAAAGAGCTACCCCAACTCTGCGATGCTTAAGATGTATTTTCCTCTAGTTCATCTCATCCAACCTGTGTTCTTTATCTCAGCCCATGGCACTGTTTCTCTTCCTGAGAAGAAAAGAAGATGCAGAAAGATTAACACGTTGTCCAAAGTCAGATAAACCAAGGCTACGGATGACCTTAACCCATGGACCATACCAGGTCTCTACCCCTGGGTACACATACCCTGGAGGATGGAAACAGATGTAGTAGCGCACGTTTGGATGAGAATGAGGCAGGCGAAAGGGGAACCCTCCCTTATTCATGGGCTACATCAGAACAGAAACTGAACTAAATCTTTTCATTGGTCTCCAGCCCTTGGTCCCTTTGCTCCCTTAGATGTTCCTTTCTGAGCTTCTTTTATTTGGCTTATGTAGGTACAAATGAAAAAGAGCTATGAAGCGCACCAAAGAAAGGATTGCCATAACTTCTTTGCCCTGAAACTGTCCTCCCCACCATCCACGACCAGACTGGTTCCCAAGGCTGCTCTCACTTCCTGCCAACCTTTGAAAGCAGAGGTTAGAATTCTCTTGCCATGGTCATGTGGGCCTCTCTAAGATGGACCTCCTTTTGTTATGATTCTGAATTCTCTGGAGTCCATTCTGTGTTTCTCCTTTGTTGCTGTTCACAGCCCTGCCCAGTTTCCTAACATTTGACCTTTCCTCTCCTCCCTTATCGTCCTGCACACTAATTAAGTGAGATCAGTTGTAAAGCCAGTGTCCTCAATATTCAACAGAAGCTTCCTTCTCTGAAGTTGTTGACTTGCATTTATCATTACCCTTTGTTGGGCTTTCTGCCTGTGTCCTGTCATGGGTAGCCATTCAGAAGAAATTCGTTTTACTAGGTACAATTTTTAGACTCACTGTATCAAACAGTTTGCTGACAGCCAAATATGTATCAGCCACAGTGGTCTTTTCACCCACCAAACCCACAGTTCCCACAGCTATCCATCACACTTGTCAGCGTCTCTGGGTCTTTAATTAAGCCCTGCTGGATACTGTACATACTTCCATTAGCTCCCCCTCCTTACTCCATTACTTTCCTAATTGACAGCCTTCCAGAGTCACATGTTCTTGAATCTCAGGTGGCCCATTTTGGAGCTTTGGTTTATTTAGGTTTTTCTCTCCTTCATAAATAACCTAAGCATGTAGTTAATACACCCTCAAGTGTTTGCTATTGGGACCTGCTGATTTGCATATGCTTATACTTCTCAAATAATTGTGGATTTCAGAGGGCGTTGGGTTTCCACCAGCAACCCTCCCCCACCCCACCCCGTGTGTGTGTGTGTGTGTGTGTGTGTGTGT